>VMDO01020875.1:0-36561 GCA_007922755.1 Pedetes capensis
TTCACATTAAATGGAGAAAAGATTGAGGTTGTCCAAGATTTTACTTTGCTTGGCTCTATAATCAACACCCGTGGAAGCAGCAGTCAAGAAATCCAAAGACGCATTGCTCTAGGAAAAGCTGTGGCAAAAGATCTCTTTAGAGTATTGAAAAGCAAAGATGTCACATTGAAGACGAAGGTGCGTCTGACTCATGCCATGGCATTTTCAGTCGCATCATATGGTTGTGAAAGCTGGACATTGAACAAGGGAGACAGAAAAAGAATTGATGCTTTTGAATTATAGTGCTGGAGACGTCTATTGAATATACCATGGGCTGCCAAAAGAACCAACAAATCTATCCTAGAAGAAGTGCAACCAGAGTGCTCCTTGGAAACAAGAATGGCCAGACTGCGTCTTACATATTTTGGACATGTAGTCAGGAGAGATCAATGCCTGGAGAAGGACATCATGTTTGGGAGAGTGGCAGGTCAACGCAATAGAGGAAAACCCTCCACCAGATGGATTGACACAGTGTCTGCAACAATGGGCTTAAACATGAATAAGATTGTTTTCCTGGTACAGAATTGGCAAGTGTTTCAATCTGCTGTACATAGGGTCACTGTGAGTAAGACTGGACTTGAGGGCACCTAACAACAACAACAACACAACAAAACAACATAAAAAATTTAAAAAATACTGCCAAGCTCAGATAGTTTGATAGGGAAATTCTGCCAAGTAGACAAAGAATAGATAATGCCAAGATTGTGGTTGCTCTTTTATTTCTGGGATGCCAGGTCAAAGGGAATGAGTTTTTAATAATTAATGTTTATTGCCACTTACTTTCTCTAAAGCTTTTCCCAATCAGACTGTCACAGGCAGGGTATGAGAGTGCTCGTCTCCTGGCTTCCTCAACATTGAGCATATTGAGCCAGAGCTTGGGCCCCAGGCATCAGACTGCATGGGCTTGAATCTCACCTCTGCCATTTGGTAGATGAGCTGTTTCCTTCATTAAAAAAATAATAAAAAACCTTCTGAGCATTGTTGTGAATATTAAATGAGATCATCTATATAAAGTTCTTTGGATAAAATAATCATTTAATAAATACCATCTGTTATGATTACCAGCATTATATGTTTTAAATTTTGACAATCTGATGGTTGAAAATTATCTCATTATTTGAACTTGTATTATCTGCATCAAAAATGTTTTAAAACATTATTATATAATTATTGGTCTTTTCCAGGCCATTCTGTACATTTCTATTTGCTTTGCTCATTTTTTCCAATGAGCTGTATTTTTCTTTAAAATTTTTCTATTAAATTTTGGGGTCCATGTCATGTATGACAAATATTTTTATACTGTATAATTATCTTTTTATTCTGTTTGTAGTGGTTATTGCCAAGACAACATTTTTAATTTTGCTATTTTGAGGTTTTCTTTAAGACTTTGAAAAAGAATAATGAGGGTTTTCTGGCCTTAAGAGGTAGTAAAATTTGGTATAGAATCATGTAATAAAAACAGTATGGTATTAGCATAGGAATAGGTAGATATATTAGTCAAACAGACAAGTAGAACAAAGAAAAATCGACCTAACTTACTGAGATCTTAACAAATGACAACTAGCCATACTTTTCATTAGATTCTTAATTCTATACCTCCCCCCCAAAAAAGGTTATAACTCCAAGACTTATGTAAGAATCGTAGGTCGTCTGATTTTCATTGTAAAAAAAAAAAAATCTGTTTTTTTCCCATGTTCTTCCAAAAAATTTAGAGGAATGACTGCCTGGTAAATAAAAAGCAGATCAATGTTAGCTCCACTCCAAACTTTTCATGGTTCAACACAGTAATCTAGATGATTTACCACTACTCTTCCTCCCTCCCCGTAAGTATTTATGGAAAAATCATTTATAAACCAAATACCATTTATAAAGTGTTGGCTTCTTCCAGCCACTTGTGAATGTTTTAATAATTCTGTAAAATAAAGAAATATTACCAAATCCCATTTTCTAGGAAAATATAGTCTTATGTTTTGTTTCACAGCAAGCCAGACCTATGGCATTGCTCTTCCCTAATGCAATATGTCTGAAAACAGGCAAATGCTAGATTGATTTTTACAGATGTCATTAATAATCCAAAGTTTGAGATTTGGCATGTTTGCTGCCTTTGTCTCTAAATTTCTATTTCAGCTTTTTCAGAGGAACTGAACACTGCACTTTATGTAGATTTGATTTCACACTTAAAATAAAGGTCATATGACATCACTTTCCTTCCTTAGAAGGTCACAGATTGAATTGATTTTTAACGACTTTCTCCATTTACTGCCTCTGAGAATTCATTAAAAAGAAAAAAATTAAAGTACAACCACAGGACTGAAGTGAACCCTATCTTGGTTTAAAGAGAAACGAGAGTTGGCACAGAGTGCCATGTTCTAGAACAACTCAGTCCTAGTGTACGAGGACCGGCCACAAGGTGCCCTGAGACTGAAGAAAGAAAGGCAGATGGATCCAGGATTGCACAGGGTGCTATTTACTGGTGGACTTGTTAATAGAAATGTGGTCCTGGGTGTCAAGCAAGACCAGTAGGATCCCTGCAGTTTGGGTCAGAAAAGGGAGTATTTATGAATATTTTTGGTCTAAAAGATCAGATAAAAGTGATGTCATCTTGGCTGGAACATACCTGGTTCATCTTAAGATAATATTTTAGAGTCAGGTGCATCTCTGGAGCCAGTGTCTGATGGTAAATCCCCACGTATGACTCTAGTGGTTTTATCTGTTAGTGGTTTGTTGGGAAACTATGCAGCTAAAACCAGCTAGGGTTACTTGGGATGGTTATGACTCAAATGGCTACAGCCATGGCAAGCTATAGCCATACACACCACCCCTCATAACTGTAATCTCATGTGTTCCCCCCTTCTGTGATGTCCCCTGAGCCTGCAAGGAATTTTACCATTATGTAAGCTGCATGTTTCCAAGGCCATTTGTCAAGCATGTAATCAGAGGCCACAGCAACAGTAAAGGTACATGCTCAAAAGGAGACAAGAGAATGGTTATGCAATGGATAATAATAATGTTTCCTACCAGGAGCCACAAGAACCAAACCAATGACATTGTGTCTCCTAAAGAAAGGACAAAATCAGACAAGATTAATTTAGATTTGCTAACAAGACAGGTTCTAGGGAAAGCAGCAAAAATAGCAAGGCTGCAGCTGTGGACAGAGAAATAAATGTTTAGTGGGGATTTATAAAGGTAAATCCACACCATCCACCAAGACAATCCTGGTAATATCATCCCTGATGGACAACATGGCAGCAGCACTGAAGCCCGGTGTGGTAGAGCATACCACACGTGCTGACCCACAGGATGGGGTCCTTCAGTGGTTTCTAGTGGCCAAATGGCTGCTAGGCTAGGAGGTCAGCTATAGCCTGAGGTATTTCCTTTAACCCACTCATGGCATAAGCTGTTGACCATAGGTCCAGAGTCCAACAGATCAAACAGGATCAAATTAGGAGGGCCAGGCACTCCTCACACTGTGGCAAAAAATTGCCAACCCATCCAGACAGAACAAGCCACTGGATCCTCCACTGAATTGATCCCTACTCTGGATTTAATGCTTGCAGTGTGCAAATCAGTAGTACTCTATGTTCATGTATTGACTCAGGCAGTGTAGTACCTGGATGCATAGTTTGGGGACAGAGGGCTTTAGAAGCAGGAGTGAGAGCCCCCAGGTGCTCATAAGGGGCAGGTAGGTCAGATGGATGGGGATTTCCAATGTATTAATGCTTCTCCAAGGACTTTGGTCTAGCTGGCCTGGTGGGTTTGCCTAATAGGATCCATCTCCATTACTGTGATAAGCCATTCTTTCTCTTGACTAATCCTGCTGCCCAAGGGATATATGGCAAGCAAGAATGCAATGATATGTCATGTGCTTGGACCCAATCCTGGACAGCATGGTCACTGTCAGTTAGGTACAAGTTCCCACAAACGATGCTCAATTCCTCGAGACCTTTGATAGTGGCAGTTTGATTAACTGTTTTGTTGGGGAAAGCTTGAATAAGGATGGTAGCTGTGTCCTATGTCTACACAGGTTAAAGCATATTTATACCCTTTATAGTTTGGCAAAGGGCCAATATAATCAATTTACCAATCTGGTATATCTGTCCCTATGTGTAGGTCCAGTGACTGAGCTAAAGGTAGGAATATGCTTAACATTGAGTTGTGGCTGTCATCAAGTAATTACATTTTAGGGCAATCTTGCCCCCTCCTCTGTGTTCCATCCCATTTTAGCACTTTTATGTCCACTCTATGTATCCACAGAGCCAGGTCAGTCACCTGAGTGAACGCCAGGGCCTCCACCTTAGTCAGAGCATCCACCTCCATATTTCCAGGAGCAGAGGTCTTGATGGGAGCAGGTACATGACTCTGGTTCTCATATCCATTCCCACATTTGTTGCTACATTGTTGCTCCCCACAGGGGTCTTCCCAGCATAGATCTCTGTACCACTTATCATTGTGACAACCACAATATGAGGCCTTGGTACACTGTTCAATTGCCAATATGGATTATGAAGGGCCATAGATCACTACCTGCCACACGGCCCATAGTGCTGCCCATTGGCTGTTCAGATTTTCTCATGTCTCAAACCAGATAGTATCCATGGCAGATTGTTTAGACATTTGGGTTCTCCCTGTTGGACCCATGTATTATTATTGTTAGGTACCATTGAGTTGGTGTCCAACTCATAGCAACACTATGTACAACAGGCAAAACACCATTGTCAATGTTTCTCTGCTATTAATAGGATTTTCAATGGCAAGTTGATTTTTGGGAGTAGGTTGCAGGGTCCTTTTCCCAAGCCTACAGAATCTGGTGAACCCAGGCGGTCTCCCATCCAAGTACTAACCAGGCCCAACCCTGCTTAGCTTCCAAGATCTGACAGATTGGACACAACAGTGCTATGGCTGCATGCTGGACCCATGTATATACCAAGCACTTCCAGGTATTGGGAACCACCCCCTCTTGCACTTGTGAGATCACAGGCCCAGGACAGCCACTCGGGGTAAGGAGGTGAGGCAGTTTTATATGTAACTGGGCCCAATGCTGTCTGCAGCTTGGGAGTCAATAAGCTGTTCGAGATGATACTACTTTGTTGTAAATATGCATGCCACTTATTTAGGGTAGGGGTCTGCACTATAGTGGTTTGAGGCTGATGAAATAGGCCTTCCACCTGCCCCTTTATAGGTCTGCTGGTTTGCACTGTGACAGGTAAAGTCTTGGCCAGTGGCTCCATCCATATTAAGGCATTGTACATGTCTAGAAACTGCTGTTCTAAAGGGATGTAGTTTCAGCTGCCTTTCAGAGCTGTGACCAGAAATCTTCCTCATCAGCTGATATAGTGAGCATAGGCATGGAGCTATGTGATGAATGAAAGCCCTCCAATCACCTAAGATCCCTACAAATGCCTGCACGTCCTTCATCACACAGGGGACTGGGAAGGTTTGACTTTATCTTGCACCATACTTGGAATCAAATAGGTTTTACCAACCACACCAACCCTAGGAGCTTCACAGAGAGACCAGGGCCTTGGATCTTTTTGGGATAACAGCTCATCTCTTTGTGCATAGGTAAGTAGTACAGTTGTTAGGCTATGTCCTATTGTAGGGCACTGCCTAGAGAGGCAGTTTGCCCAGGGGCCTCTCTAGGCCCACTTGAAGATCTGAGGCTCATTCCCCAGGCAGTAAACTTTGCCCTACATCCAGGAACTCTTGGGCCTGGAGCTCCCAAAGATGGCGCTGGCATCCAACTCCTCTCCTCAGACCCCTCGACACCTGATTGGCTGTTTCCAAACCACTAAACAGCTCCTGGTTGGACTGTTCAGGAACCACCCCCATTGGTCCTTTTTACAAACCCAAATTTGCATGTCTCCCCTGATTGACCAAGGAGTGGCCATATATGCCATATGGAGTGGCAATCTCTGATTGGTCCCTGGCTAGCCCCTGAAGGGGATATAAGGGAAGTTCATGGAGCAGTCTCAGGGTCCATTCTACCATCTGGGACAGGTGAAGCAATAAAGAGCTGTGTTGAGCTGAGCACTTGGAGTCGGCATCTTCACTGGAAGAAAGAAGCAAGGAGCTGCCATGGGCATAAACCTTCAAGCTACCCCTAGCTCGGAGTAGCCATGGGCATAAGCCTCCTTTCTGGGTGATGCAGTTCTCAGGCACTTGGCTCCCCCTCACAGATGGTGGGTTTTTGGTGGCTGGTTCCCGCTCACAATCAGAGTGAGTCCAAGGACAGGGCGATGCCCCACATCTTATTACAGAATATAATCTTCATCAGTTAGTACGATGTCATCAATATAATTCAACCAGATAATATCAGTAATGTCTACTGCCTTTCCTCCCAAGTGAAGGTGAACTAGCCTTGCAAGTACAGTTTAGAGGAATTCTGAAAAGGGCATTAGAATAGCATGCACAGACCCAAAGGAAAATGTGATGTTTTTCAGTATCTGGGCAATGTTAGGCACCATAGCTTAGATAGGAGGTATCACTTTAACTCCTTATAGTCTGCAGTCATTCTTCAAGTTTTATCTGATAAAGTGAAATATATGGACACAGTTTGACATGACTGCAGCCATCTTATATCTGAACCACCATGATTGCCCCTGAGTAACCCTAGCTGGTTTTTCCTACATGGTTTCCTGGTAAATCATAAGTAAAACCATTGAGATCATATATAAGTCTTTACAATTGGACCCCAGCTCCATGGATACACCTGACTCTGATATTATCCTAAGATATGTTGTTGTTGTTGTTAGGTGCCATTGAGTCATGTCTGACTCATAGCGACCCTCATAGGGTTTTCAATAGCAGATTGTTTCGGGATTGCTTTGGGAGTGGGTTGCCACGTCCTTCTCCCATTTTTTCAGTGCTGGGAATTGAACTTGGGACCTCAGAGACTGCAGAGCAGCACTCTACCCACTGAGCTAAATCCCAGCCCATCCTAAGATATACCAGGTACATTCCAGCCAGGATGAAGCCACTTTTGTCCTAAACCATAAATATGCCCCTTTCTCTGACTAAAATTTTCAGGGATCCAGCTCGTCTTGCTGCCACCCAGGACCACACTTCTGTCAGTATGTCCCTGATAAATTGCACTCTGTGTGATCCTTGATCTGTCTGCTTTTCTTTCTTTGGTCTCACATAACTTGGGGGCTAGTCCTCATACACTGGGACCAAATGGTTCTGTAACAGTACACTTATTTTCTTTTTTTACTTTTCTTTTCTTTTCTTTTCCTTTTTTGGGACAAGGTCTTTCTATGTAGTACAGGCAGGTCTTGAACTTGCCTTAGCTTCCCAAGTACTGGAATTATAGATATGTGCCACCGTGCCTGGCTCCTCTTTCCTTTTAATGAATGTGTTCTCAATATTTTCTTTCTGTTCAGATCAGATACCTTAGAACTGATAATCCTTTTATAGATTACAGGGACTGGACAAGGAAAAAAGGAATCACTCAGCTTTAAAGCCCAACTTGATTCTATTCACTTGACCAGAGACCCAAAGCTGAAAGTCTTTATAAGTGTTTTGGGTGGAGCAACTTTTACTGGTCTATTACTTATCCTGGTTCACAAATTGCTGATGACATAGTCCTGCAAAGAACACAGTGTACTTGACAATAGTGCTGAATTTTGAAGTAATGCTGAATTTTGAAAAGGGAAACTACATGGACCCCTTTTTGTGAAGAGGAGGTATAGGAAGGCATTTTTATTTAAACCTAATAGATAACGTACCCCCAAAGTGGAAACCAAAGCTTCCAGAATTTTCACTGGAAACACAAATTTCTGGAGGACCATATTTTTGAGATAAGTACAACACCTGTAGGGGAGACTATCCATTGGAGTGTCTATTATCAAAACATTTTCCTAAGTGGAAACAAGAGATGAAAGTAAAAAGCTTTTTAACCCACCAATTAGTCTTAAAAGTAGAAACCTGTGCAGGAGCAGCTGCCCACCTGCACTTCAGGGAAATTCACTGTTCTTTGCCACTCCACTACAACAAGTGATCCAAGAGAGGGCAATTCAATTGTTGTACCTGTAAGGAATCCCAGCCAATGAGTCCCCATTTTGACAGGTTTTTTCCTTGGAGTATATTTCTCAGAATACCAATCCATGTGATAGAAACTCAATTACTGCATGGAAATAGCCACAGGAAGTATAGGAAGGCAGCTAACAGAAGCACGTATTGGGAAACGGGGATTTTGGTTTCAAGTCACAGTATACCCGTGCATCTGCACAGAGCCACAATGGAGAGAAACTGAAGCAACTTTTAGGAAAAAGACCCAGCGAGCAGCAGAGTGGAGCCCTCCCTCTGCCCCCTGGCCCCTGCCTGCTCCCTTTGCTCTTCTCCATCTGAAGCAACGTCTCACAATCTCCCCAGATCCCAATGTCCTTCATGGCTCTGCTACGTGCTATCTTTTGCATAAAACCTAGGAACCACACAGCTGTTAATTATGTTGCCAATTTATGCTCTGATAGACCCACCACTCAGGCACCAAACTGTTATTTTCTGTCACTCCTTAGTCAATCCATCAAAAAGTCCTGTTGACTTTTGAAACATATTCTATTTCTCACTATCTGTGCTATCACCAACCTGGTCTAAATTATCCTCATCTCTAAGCATAAATAAGCACATCTAACAGAGTCCCTGGGTCCTCCTTGTCTCTTATCTTTAAAATATGTTACATTAGCCAGGAGGGTAAGCATGTGTGTAATCCCAGCACTTAGATGGCTGAGGCAGGAGAATCATGAGCTGCCAGCCAGCCTGGGCTACATAAGGAGAACCTGTCAAAAACAAAAACAAAAAAACTGAAAACAAACAAACAAACAAAAAAACAAAAAGGAAAAGAAAAGAAAAAAACATCACCACCAACAAACAAAATTACGTTAGAGTTTGTCAGTCCTTTGTGTTACAATCCTTTGGCTTTCCATCATACTTGGAATAAATTCCAAATTCTTTTCTTTTGTGTGTGTGTGGCACTTGGGAATTGAACCTAGGGCATCTCTCATACTTTGCAGGTGCAATTTTTGGCATTTTAAAAAAATCTTGTGACAGGGCCTACCTAATTTACACAGGCTGCCTCTGTGCTCCATCCTGTGATCCTCCTGCCTCCACCACCCCAGTCACTGGGATTATAGGCCTGAGCCACTGTACCTGGCTCCAAATGCTTTATCAAGGACTTTATTTATTTGTAATTTAAGTTAAAAGTTTTCTTGTTTGCTCATATCTGTGTCTAATTTTTTAATTTTTGTTTTAAAAATTCAATTACATGATTTGAAATTTTAAATTATATAAAAACCATACTTTTTAATAAGTATTGCTCCAATTCCTGTGTCTACCCATTCTGTTCTACATGGGTAATTACTTTCATTACTTTATCATGTTTCTAAAAGTAAATGCAAGCAAATAAGAACCTCCTCTTTGATTCTCTTTTATTATGCAATTGTAACACACTAGCAATGTTCTGTATTTTGCTTTTCTCACCCAATATATTTTGTTTCTTATCAGAATATAGAGCAATTCTTCATTCTTTTTCTACTGCTTTGTAGGATTCTACTTTGGGGATATACGATAACTTATTTAACCTGCCTCTTCCAGTGCATACTTGCATCTCTTGTCTGTAAAAACAATTCTGTAGGCAGACATGGTGGTACACACCTTTAATCCCAGCACTCAGGAGGTAGAGGCAGAGGATTGTGAGATTGAGTCACGCCTGGGCTGCATAGTGAGCTCCAGGTCACAAGAAACCCTGTTGAAAGAAAGGAAAGATAAAAAAGAAAGAAAGAAAGAAAGAAAGAAAGAAAGAAAGAAAGAAAGAAAGAAAGGAAGGAAGGAAGGAAGGAAAGGATCTTTCTTCAATGCATAGCCTCATGTGAAGGTTCTTTGGTTTGTGTACAGACCTATCTCAAGGACTAATTCCCAGAAGTAGGACTAGCAATCAAAGAATAAATACATTTCTATATCTAATATATATTACCAAATTGTTTCCCCTAGGAATCATGTCATTTTATACTGCTATCAATTGTGCTTCTTTCCACAGTAACACCAACCGAGTCTTTGGTATGTTTGCCAGTCTGATGAATTTTTAAAAATAATATCTCATTGTAATTTTACTTTGCATTTTTCTTACAGTGAATGAAGTGTGTGCATACAGGTAGAGATAGACAGATAGATACAGATAGATATAGATATGCTGTTGTTGTTGGGTACCATCGAGCCAAGTTAGACTCCTAGCAACCCTCTGTACAACAGAATGAAGCACTCTGACATTGTGCCATGCACACATCTTTTTTATGTTTAAGCCCATTGTTGCATCCATTGTGTCAATCCATCTAGTAGGGAGTCTTCCTATTTTTCATTGATCTGCCCCTCTCCAAACATGAAGTCCTTCTTCAGGGATTGGTCTCTCCTGATAACATGTCCAAAATACATCAGACATAGTCTAGCCATCCTTGCTTCCAAGGAGCACTCTGGCTGCACATTTCTTCTAGGACAGACCTGTTGGTTCTTTTGGCAGTCTATAGTATATTCAATATTCATCTCCAACACCATAATTCAAAAGTGTCAATTCTTCTTCTGTCTCCCTTATTCAATGTCCAGCTTTCACAAGCATATCATGTAATTGAAAATACCATGGCATGAGTCACACATACCTTCATCTTCAAGTTGATATGTTTACTTTTCAACACTTGAAAGAGGTCTTTTGCAATAGCTTTTCCCAATGCAATGCATCTTTTGATTTCTTGACTGCTGCTTCCATGGGTATTGATTGCAGAACCAGCTAAAGCAAAATTTTGGACAACCTCAATCTTTTCTCTATGTATCATGAAGTTGTATATTGACCTCATTGTAAGGATTTCTGTTTTCTTGATGTTGAAGCACAATCCATAGTTAAGACTGTGTTCTTTGACGTTCATCAGTAAATGTTTCAAATCCTCCTCAGTTTCAACAAGCAAAGTTGTATTATCTGCATAATGTAAGTCATTAATGAGTCTTCCTCAAATCTTGATGCCTCTTTTTTCCTCATAAAGTCCATCTTCTTGGATTATTTGCTCAGCACAGAGATTGAAGAGGTACAGTAAAAGGATACAGCCCTGAAACACACCTTCCCTGACTTTAAACTAGGCAATGTTTTCTTGTTCTGTTCAAATGCCTGCCTCCTGGTCCAAGAACAGATTACTCATGAGTACAAATAAAGAGTGCTATAGTATTGTCATTTTTTGCAATGTTAGCCATAATTTGCTGTGATCCACACTGTCAAATACCTTTGTGTGGCCAATAAAACATAGATAGACACCTTTCTGGTATTCTTTGTTTTGGGCTAATATCCATCTAACATCAGCAATGATATCCCTGGTTCCCTACTCTCTTCTGAATCCAGCTTGATTTTCTGGTAGTTCCCTGTTAATGTACTGCTGTAGTCACTTTTGAATGATCTTTAGCAAAATTTTACTTGTGTGTGATATTAATAATATTGTTTGATAATTTCTACATTTGGTTGGATCTGCTGTCTTGGGAATAGGCACAAATATGGATCTGTTCCAGTCAGTTGGCCAGGTAGCTGTTTTCCAAATTTCTTGGCATAGACAAAGAATACCTCCAGTGGTGCCTCTGTTTGTTGAAACATCTCTATTGGCATTCCATAAATTCCTGGAGCCTGTGTTTTGCCAGTTCCTTCAGGGCAACTTCCACTTCTTCCTTTAGTATCATTAGCTCTTTATCACATGTAAGTTCTTGAAATGGTTGGTCATCTACAAATTCTTTTTGGTATAATGACTGTATATTTCTTGCATATTCTTCTGATGTTTCCTCTCACTTGTCTGTCAGTTTGCTATACTATGGGAGCTTATGTGTTGCTGAGATGCTGAAAGCTATGCCCGTGGTACTGCAGATACTAGCAGTGTCACCCATGTTGGACAGGTTTCAGGTGAGCTTCCAGACTAAGACTAGGGAGAAGGACATGGCAACCTACTCCCAAAATGATTAGCCATTGAAAACCCTGTGAATTTCAGACAAACACTGTCAGATACAGTACTAGTAAATAAGACCCCTTCCAGGTTGGAAGGCACTCAAAAGACAATTGGGAAAGAGTTGCATCCTCAAAGTAGAGTCTACCTTAATGATGGAAATAAAGCCCAAGGGGCCTCCATTTGCTGATGTGGCATGACCCAAAATGAGAAGGAACAATTTTAAACATCCATCAATAATTAGAATGTGGAATGTTTATAGTATGAATCTAGGAAAACTAGAAATTGTCAAAATGGAAATGGAGTGCCTAAACACTGACATTCTAGATATCAGAGAACTAAAATGGACTGACATGGGCCATTTTGAATCAGATAATCATATGGTCTACTAAGCTGGGAATTACAACTCAAAGAGAAATGGGATCGCATTTATCATTTAAAAAGACATCTCAAGATATTTCCTGAAGTACAATGCTGTCAGTGGTAGAATAATACCCATATGCCTACAAGGAAGTAAATTTACACACCTACCATTAGGGCCACAAATGAAGAAAGGGAAGATTTCTACGGCTTCTACAACCTGAAATTGACTGAGCATGCAATCAGGATGCACTGATAATTACTGGTGACTGGAATGAAAAGTTGGAAACGAAGAAGATGGCTCAGTAGTTGGAAAATTTGGCCTCAGTGACAGAAACAATACTGGAGACCACATGATGGAATTTTGCCAGACCATTGGCCTTTTCATTGCAAATACATTTTTTCACCAACATTATCGTGACTATACAAATGGAATTCACCCAATTGAACACACAAGAACTAAAATGACAATTGTGGAAAGAGATAATGGAAAACCTCAGTATCAGAAGTCAGAACAAGACCAAGTGCTGATTGTGGATTAGACCATCAACTGCTCATATGCAGGTTCAAACTGAAACTGAAGAAAATTACAAAAAGTGTACAAGAGCCAAAGTATGACCTTGAGTATATCCCACCTGAGTTCAGAGACCACCTCCGGAACAGATTTAGTGACTTAGACACTAATGATTGAAGACCTGATGAGTTATCTCATAACATCAAAGACATCATTCATGAGGAAAGCAAAATGTTATTAAAATGATAGAAAAAAAGGAAAGATCACATACATGTCAAAATAGACTCTGAAACTTTCCCTTGAATGTTGCGCAGCTAAAGTAAAGAAAACATGAGGGAATTAAATGACTAAACAGAAGATTTCAAATAGCAGCTTAAGAAGACAAAATCAAATATTATAATGACATGTGCAAAGAGCTGGAGATAGAAAACCAAAAGGGAAGAACACCCTCAAGTTTTTCTCAAACTTAAAGAATTGAAGAAAAAATTCAAACCTCAGGGGGCAATAGGGAAGATATAGATATAATCACTTATTGTTCTCTTTTTGTGACATCCTTTCTGTCTTTTGCCCATTTTTAAAGGTTGTTGTTTTTATCTTCTCAATTTCTAGGAATTCTTCGTATTTTAGGAGGATTATCCCTTTATATACATACTTAGAGCCCTAGAGGATCTGACCTCTGCTAATCTCTAACCTCTGCTAATACAACTCTCCTGCCACCCTGCTATACTACAGCCATGGTGTTCTGTGGTGTCTCTGAGTCCTTAAGGCTTTCATATCTGCAGTCCTTTAAGTAGCTAGATAAGTATAAGAAGGCCAGTGGAGAAGGGGACTGAAAATGGCTTCTGGCTGGGTGCCTGTAATCCCAGTGACTTGGGAGGCAGAGGCAGGAAGATCTTGAGTTCGAGGCCAGAGGCAACCTACATAACTGAGATCCTCAAAACAAAATGTGAAAAAATGGACTGCGACTACAGCCCAGTGGTTGAGCATGTGCAAAGTATGTGAGAGGCCCTGGGTTCAACCCCCAAGTACTAATGAAAAAAATTAAAAAGCATCTTGCTTTCAGCCATAATGTGAGATGGACTTCCCAAGACATCAGAAGGGCATTACTCAAATGGGCCCCACACCTTTATTGAGATTAGTGATTGCCTTAGTCCTCAGATTATGGACAAAGGCAGACCAATCCATGGCATCTACCTACTGGGACCACTCTTTTGAAATATACCAAATAAGTCCACTAAGCCATTTTACAAAACAAAGATCCCAACCTCCATGTGCCCCAAATCACAAAAGACTACTAAACAACTGAAGATTTTCCTTTGGCCTGTATAGGAAAGGTGGATCTTCAGCTGCTACTCAGGTTTCAACAAAACTAGAGGGAAAACAGAAATCATTGTGCCCCTGCATCTCGGGGCATCTAAGGTGCATCTAAGGTGCTATTCTTTATAAAAAGCTTGCTCTCTTTCTATCTATCCTTTCCTTCAACCAAGGAACATCCTAATCTTAGGTCATTTCACCCAAAGAACCCAGGTTGCCATAGTTTTTTTCCAGGTTTTTCCAAGATTCTTTGGGTAGTTCTCTCTGGTAGTTATTCCTTAAGGATAAACTATTGCTTTACCACCAACCTTACCTATATTCTGCTCTATATTCTTGGTGTCTCATTTGAATTCTTTCAAATGGAGGTCACAGGATTGAGATATTGCTTCAGCTTTCCAGGTTCTCCGGACCTATTCCTCGGTAACACTTCTACCAGGGATGCTGCTCCCTAGATCATCACACAGCTAGATCCTCCATATTATTCAGATTCCAGCCTAAGTATCTCATAAGAAAAAGTTCCCTGATCACTCAGCCCAAGGCAGGCACTCACTTTCACTCCATCACATCATTCAGGTTAATTCTTCATGGAGCACTTATAATTCTTTGTATAACACTTGCTAATATTTTTCCTTATTTGTTTTAGCTTATTTATTATCAGTCTCTCCCTGTCCAGTAGGTAAGCTCCAGAAGAAACAGAGACTGTCCTGCTCATCATTCTAAGAATAATTGCTGACATATAGTAGGCATGCCATATGGATTGTGCAATTAATGAACACTTTTATCCTCTCCTTAGACATTTTCACATAGCTTTACAGTGTTGCCTTTTATGCTAATTATAATTAAGATTGAAAATAACATTTTCTTTTTGTGCATATGCCTAAAACTGGGCAAATTTTTTAATTTTTTAATTTTTTAATTTTTTATTTTTTTGTGTGTGTGTGTGGTACTGGGGGCTGAATCCAGGGCCTCGTGCATACTTGACAAGTCCTCTGCCACTAGGCTGCACCCCTAGCTCCTTTTTTATGTTTTATCTTGAGACAGGGTCTCAGTAACTTATACAGGCTACCTGTGGCCTTGAACCTGCTGTCCTCCTGCTTCCATCTCCTGAGTCACTGTGTTTACAGGCATGTACCACCATGCCTGGCTAGGCTAGGTTTTTATTATACATCTCAATCAATCTTTCCGGTCAGTCTGAACTAGTTAGCATTGCATCTATTTCTGTCAGTAAAGATGCAAGACTCTTAATAAGCTTTTAAATAAGTTGCTCAAGAACACTGGGTTTGGGCTGGGCATGGTGGTATACATCTGTCATCCTAGCACTCAAGGGGTAGAAGAAGCAGGATCATAAATTAGAGGCTAGCCTGGGCAATATAGGGAGTTTGAGTCCAGCCAGGGGTACATAATGAGACTCTGTCTCACACATGTGCACGCGCGCACACACACACACGCCCCTCATGGAGACCTCTAAGCAAATATCTAGAGCTATTTCTCTGTAAAGTCCCTTCCAGTGCCTTGCCCACAAATTCCAACCATCTTAGCAGCCCTGAACTCTGTTGTCTTGGCTCAGCAAGAGGCCCACCCTCTGAGCATGGCCTCTTTTTACCACAGTGGGTAAAAACACTTCCCAGCCAAAAGCCAGAGCAGTTGAAGGGCTCATCTCACATGTTTCCCTTCTCTTAGGAATCAGTTCTGTCTAAAGTATGAAAACAATTATTGCACATATTTTTTCCAATTTAAGAGTTGTTTACAATAGGAAGATTAGTCTGTTACCAGTTATTCCACAGCAGCTAGAAATGGAAGTTGCCTCTTTGGGTATAAAATCTGTTCACCCCAGAACTGAATGTCCCGGAGTGGTATATATTTTGATCATTTCCTTAGAAAGAATATGGCATTTTCTGATATTCAAAGAAACTCAAACGACACAACCAAACTGTTACACTAACTAGATAGATCTCTAGTATAGCTCACTATGCCACAGAATTGCAGGGTTAAATAAGTAACGGCCAGAAACGCAGCCCCAATGACTAGAACACATGGCTATTGCATGATTGTAGCCTTCTTTCTTCTTTTAGGGAGATGCTTGAAGGCACGTTCTATTTTAAATTGATTTGGTGAAGGAGTAATTGAAAGGATTCCTGTGGTGACTCCTTTTCCAAAGCCAAAGATCCTTTTGTGAAATAAATAAACACTTCTTAATCTTTTTATAAATATAGATTTTCATATATTTGGTTGGTTTAATATTTTCTGTGAGGAATTTGTTTGCCAAGGCTAAGTGTGGGTGTGGATGTGGATGAATGTTTGGAAAGTGAATAAGGAAGAAGGAGTTTGCCTGCGCCATGTCATAAACCTTGTTGGTTTGGGCAAAAGCCAGGAGGTTTTAGAATTGCATTTTGAATTAGATGATAAGCAGGAACAAATACAGGATAGGAAATCCCTAGACAAAAAAAAAAAAAAAAAAAAAAAAAAAAAAAAAAAAAAAAAGAAAAAAGAAAAAAAGAGAAGAAAGAAAAAAAAAACAAAAACAAAAACAGAGGCAGCCAATAGACTAGTTTCTGCTGTTACTTGCTCCATGAGTTTTCACAGAACACTTTCCAAGAATCTGGGAAGAAACCTGCCAGGTCATGTCTCTGCCACGGAAATTCACTTTGTCACGTATTTATTCTTACAACAAATGCTTATTGAGTGCTTAATGTGTGGCAGGCGCTATTGTAGATGCTGGGGACACCTCAGTGAACAGCAGACCTGCCTTCCTGGGACTTACATTCTAAAGAGAGGCTAGCAAACAAACAACAGGAAGGAAAATAGAGCCAGGCAAGGGTATTAGAGAATAATGGGTGTGGGTGCTGTCTGTGTTAAGCAAAGATAGTGAGAATTTCCTTCTGCAAATAGAAAAGGGGCACCCAAACAGTGCACACTGGAGCAGAGACCAAAAGAAAGTAGTAGGTGGAGGTGCCATGTGAGTATTTATGGGGAAATAAGGAATGCAAAGGATTGGGGTGGGAGCAACATTTTGGATGTTGAGCCCTGGCAAAGAAGTCATAACGGTTAGAGTGACATTAAAAAATTGGGTCAGATATAAGAGTAAAGAGATGAAGATAGAAGGCCTAGGGAACAGCAGACAAGGGCAAATTAAAGACAAAGCCATTGCAAACTGCTGAACTGGCAAAGGACATGATCTTACATTTTAAAAAGATTACTCTGACAAGGCATGGGAGGGCAAGGCTGTAGTTTCAGCACTCAGGAGACTGAGGCAAGAAGATCAGAAATTCAAGGACAGGCTAGGCTACATAACAAGTCTGAGGCCAGCCTGGGCTGCACAGCCAGGGCTACATAATAATATTCTGTCTCAAATAAGTAAATAAAAAAAAAATAAAAAAATAAAAAAGGAGTAGTCTGGTTGCTGTGTAGAGGAGAAACTGAGGTAACAATAACAAATGCAGTGGCTCTTATAATAATACTAGTAACAGATAACAGTGTTTTAGGCCAGGATGGTAGCAGCAGAGTTGGTAAGAAAGGGTCAGATTCTGGGTACATCTCATAGGAAAATCTGACAATATATGTTAGGTTGAATGTGAGGTGTGAGAAGAAAATCAAGGTCAACACAAGGATTTTGTCTGGAGCAACTGGCAAAATGCTAGTACCATTCTTGGTAGAAATGGAAACTAAGGCAGTGGGAATGCAGGTGGTAAGATTTGGCAGAGAAATGAAGAAATCTATTTTTGCTGTTACTTGAAACAGGGTCTTACTATATAGCCAAGTCTGGCTCACAATCCTACTGCCTCAGCCTCCTGAGTGCTGAAATAACAAGCCTTCACACAATGCCTATTTTGAACTGTTACGTTCATTCCTAGTTATCTAAGAAAACCTATTGAGATTGCAAACTAGTATCCAGGCTGGGTGTTCTGGGGATCAGTCTGAGCAGAAGGTACAAATTAAGAATCGTTGGTATAGAAATGGTATTTAAGGCCATAGGATAGGATGAGAGTCCCTAGTAAGTGAGGTATGCTAGTATTTAGGGCCAGGATGAGGAGGACACAGCCAAGAAGACTGCAACCAAGCAGTTACTTCAGAGAAACTGGCATGTTGCAAATTGTCTGTTTTTCATCTGTAAAGCAGAGATGATAGTTCTCAGCTCCTGAGTTGTGAAGGTTAAATGAGTTAGTATACTGGCCTAGCAGGGTGCAGCCCACTGAGAGAGAGGAAAGGGCTTGTTTCTTTCCCAGTGGCTTCTTTGTGTCTTGGCCACTAAACATTATGGAACCACTGGGGTCATTTCTTAAGCTATTCTGAGATGGTGAGGATTAGATTCATGTCCTCATGTTTTGCCAGCACCTGGGGATACCCCAAGTCTAATGCCACAGGTCCGACAACACAGTTCCATCTTAAAGGTGAGAGAGGCTGATATCTATGTGGAATGGTTGAAGAAATGTGAGGTAGGGTAGAAACAGTTTAAGGAGGACCCTTTGGGAGAATGCAGTGGGTGCTGGGATGGCCCTCAGGATTCCCCAGCCCCCAACCCATATGACTGTCTGTGGCTGGCTACTATCAACTACCTTCCTCTTGAGGAAATTTCCCTCAGTGAATTCCTCTCAAGGTCATGCCCTCTCCGTGGAAACAGTCTGTATTCTGCAATTAGATGATGAGGGGGCATAAAGTCTTGAACCCCTTGCCTCAAGATAGAACCAAATCTCAGGGGCTATTTGGGTGCCTGGTAACCTGAAAAGGCAGCTAGAACCTTAATTACGGGGTCAGCTTCTCTCTCTGCTCAATCTTTCTTCCATTACTCCTCACAGGTGTTTGTCCTGAGAGCACTCCCCAGTAAGCATTCTGCATGCAAATCTCAGACTCTTGCAAGTCTTCCTCAGTGTACATGAGCTATGGCAGTTGGTATGGGAAGTGGTCATAGGACGCCAGCTCTAAAGTGGGATTTTGAGCTGCATCACTCACTGGCTGGCTGGCTGTGAAGACCTTGTCTCTAGAGGTAGGTAAAGTACTCATTTCCTCTAGTAAAATGTAGCTGTCATTATTTAACATTGATCCATCAGTACGTCAAGTCACAATACAGCTGAGCTGGGCAAGTGCTGAGCCTACTGAAAGGAAGGATCTACAGAACCTGGCCAATAGGTACTGGTGGAATCTGGGAAAGTGTGTGTGGGACTAGATCCTAAGAGTGCTAGATCAAGGTTAGGGGTGTGGGCAGAACACAAGGTTTGATTAGAGAAAGTGCCTTATTTATCTATTACTGTGTAATAATACAACAATAATCTTAGTGGCTTAAAACAATGCACATTTATTTTCTCACAGTTTCTGAGGGTCAGGAGTTCTAGCACAGCTTTGATGGGTCCTCTATAAGGCTACAATCAAGGTTTCAGCCCAGGCTGAGATCTAATCTGAAAGTTCAACTGAGGAAGGATCTACTTCCAAGTTTACATGGTTGTTGGCAGGATTCAGGTCCTTGTAGATGTTCAGAATGAAGGCCCCACTTTCTTGCTGGCTGTCTTCCAGAGGCCACCCTCAATAGTTTGCCATCTGGCACTCTCCTTAGGGCAATTTATACCATACCATAGCAGTTTGCTTCTTCAAAGCCAGCAAGGGAGCATCTCCTAGCAAAACCAATATTCCATTCTTATGTAACAAAGTCACATACACATAATCATTGTATCTCAGAATGTATCTGATTCACACTAAAGGGGAAAGACTGCACAGAATGTGAATATGGGAGGCAGGATCATGGGGACCACTTTAGAGTATCACCATAGAGACAGAGTTTATTGATATGAGAACATTCTCCTATGATGCAGGATTTAACACCCTGCCTAAGTCCCTGAGAAATAGAGTTTACATGCTTCTTAGAGGAGGCAATGGCTCAAATTAAGTGAAGAAGAAATGTGAAAATTATTATGGCAGATGGTGAAGAAGGGACCAAAATGATCAGAGCAGTGGGTATGTAGAAGTGGCTACAGTATATAAGACTTGAAACCCTGGCCATTCTGTTCTGCAGGAGGGTACAGAGATACCTTGTTAACCCAAACAATATTTAACATATCAGGAACAAAAGTGCTGGGTATCTGTTACAGAGGCTGTGGCACTAAGCTAGGTACCATGAGGTTGTGGCTTGGAGGAGTGAAGTAGTGTTGGAAGTGATGAGAAGTGGGTGGATTCTGGAATGATAGGATTTGCTGACAGGTTGAATGTGGGATTGAGAAAATGAGAGGAGTCAAAGATGCTTCTAAAAGTTTGGGGGCTGAGTAAATGGCAGAATAGAGATATATTACTGAGCAGAGGAGAGCTGTAAGAAAAGCAGGTTTGTGGGGAAAATCAAGAGTTCTGTTATTAAGGGTGACATATCTGTTAGACATCCAAGTAAAAATGTGAATAAGTCACTGGATATATTAGTCTGGAGTTCAGGGGAGAGGTCCAGGCAAGAGATATAATTGTGGGAACTCTTGACCATTCATGTGATTTGACCACTCACGTGACTGGATGACATCACTTAGGGGGTAAGTATAAAGATGGGGGTCAGAGAAACTGAGCCACAGAGCATTCCAACATTTAAAGACCAAGGAGATGAGAGAGCCAGGGTCTACCACAGGGAGAAGAAGAAGGAGAGAGAGAGAGAGAGAGAGAGAGAGAGAGAGAGAGAGAGCGCACTCTCTGTGGTCCAGGGCTATGGGAGGACTAAGGACTCAGGAGTCCTTAGTCAGCTGAGTGTCAGGATGCAGCCAGGCAGTCAGGATAAGCCATGAAGAGGTCAGAGGAGAAGTCAGGGGATACAGAGATTTAACTGAGGAGGATTAATAAGATGGCTCCTCTCTCCTTCGTCCCCACACCAGGTCACCAGAGAGATTTTAGTAATTTCCAGATCGCAGCTTTCTGACACTTGCACCACCCCCCAACTTCCCAAGAGCACACAGTCAGACTTATATCCCTGAACTTTGGTAAAGATGATTACGCTCAGAAGTTCTGAAGACACAGAGATACGGATCAGAGGGTGGGGGAGAAAAGGATTTAGAAAAAGGTTAAAACTGTTTTCTAAATGAGTAGCTGAGCAGAGTGACAAGATAAAGTGTTGGAGGTGGAGTTGGGAATGGGGTTGCTAGAAGAGAAGGGGATGAGAGAGTTGGTAAGGAAGTCTAGATTGGCCTATAGTCTTATGGGTTGTGGGGGAAATTGGGTAAAATAGTGAGAATATGAAAAGTGCTATAGAAGTTATAAATTGGACTCCTTTTACTATCAAGAGACATGAGGAACAAATTTATCCAGCTTTTCACTAATGGTTTCTATTTTTGGGGTCATTTACAGGAAGTCTTCCTTATTTCAGAATTACATAATTATCTATCTTTTCTTTGAGGATTTTTATTATTATATATTTCAATCTTTAATTCATCTTTTTAAAAAAACATGTGGCTCTTTTGCTTCCATTGTCTCTCAATAAAGAATGCTTTCTTTATACAGATCTCTCATTTCTATGCATGTTTATATAAATATATACGTGTGTGTGTGTGTGTGTGTGTGTGTGTGTGTGTGTGTGTGTGTTGCTGGGAATGGAATCCAGGGTCTGGTGCATGCTGAGCAAGCACTACAATTCTAGCCCTTCTTGTAATATTATATCCTGGGTATTTTTAATTTTGTGATGGTTGTTGCTACTACTACTATGCATGAGATTGTCACCAGGCAGCTGAGTGCCCCTTCAAATTCCCTGGTCACATTGATAAAAGAATTTAAAAACAGACCCAGGAAGGAACTTCAAGGATAGTTTATTTAGAAAAGGGAGAGTGCCAGAGCAAGCAGCCTTGATTTTTAGGCTGGTGTGGGGAGGAGGGAGGTGGAAAGACAAAAGGGGAGAGGTATGCTTTCTGAGCTAGAAATCAGAAAGCAGGCAGGTCCAGGAGTCAAGGTCTGCAAAGAGCTGCATGTACTTCGGAGTTACAGGTCGGGAAGTATGCAGGTCCAGCAATAAGGTTACGGATGACTGCAAACTTTTGTGAACATCATTTGTGGAGAGCAGCAGACATCTGCTGAGAACTGTGGATACTGCCTTGAGAGGTAAGACTACTAAGGTTTTAAAGTCTATATTTCATTAAGGGGACAGATATTATTCTTCTCTTCTGGATCTTTTCTCCAGGTGTGTTGATTTCTTCCACTTTTTGACTTAGGCTGGCCTTCCTGGGTTATAAGACAGGGTTTCCTCTTTATTGCAGGAGGGATTCTGCCTCAAAGGAGAATCCTTCTTTCCTCACCCAGACATGGAGGCACCCATTGTTTTTACATGTAAAGAGTGTTACTGGCCACTGACCAGGTCACTTGAAATGTGACTGTAGACTAGGCCATTTGTAAAAGGGCATTATTTATCAGTAATTCTGCTATTTGCAAAGGATATTATCTACCAAGGAAGTGCTGACCACCAGATCAGGCCATTTGTCTCAGAGGAAGCTAAGATTGATATTCATGTCTCAAAAGGCGCCTGGGAAACAGAGGGCTGCAGAGGGCCATTTATTCCCTTTCTTCCTGCCTAGCACACCTATCAGGATCATTTGTTCCATTATATTTTGTAGCTGGTTATTGTGGGCATTTAGAATTTCCAATATATACAAGGTGTGATTTTAAAATATGGTGAATGTTTAGATTTAAAAATTATGACAGTTAAGGACACACTGCCATTAATCGCCCTAAAAATATTCCTTCTGGGCTTTGTACACACTATCCTCATCGTTCTTGCCATTTTCTGAAGCAATTCTATAATGAATTTTTACTGTAATAAATTTTTTAAAATTTAGACATTCATACTATCTTTTGATCATCCCTTGTATATAGATTAGCAAATACTTTGTATAAAAATATTGTGACCAGTCCTTGAACTAAGGTCCCAGTTCTAGTAGTTTTCCAATTGGTGCTCTGGTTCTTCAGTAGTTAAAACTAGCAAATAACGTTATATCTTTTTTTTTGCAGAACTGGGGGTTGAACCCAGGGCCTTGTGCTTGCATGCTCTGCAAGTGTTGGACCACTGAGCTGCACCCTCAGCTCACTTTTTTAATTTTTGAGACAGGGTCTCACTAAGTTACGCAGACTGCCTCTGGTCTCGAACTTGCAATCCTCCTGCCTCTGCCTCCCGAAACGCTGGGATTATAGGCGTGTGCCACCACGCCTGGCTATATCTTTTGATTTTTTCTAATTTGAAAGACACAAAATGGTACCTCCTTGTTTTGATTGCATTTCTGTGACAACTAATAGAAGAGAACATCTTTTCAGATGTTTATTGGGTGTTTGCTTTTCTGTAGGGAGCTGCCTGTTCTTATCCTTTGCCAATTCCTCTATTTGGCATTTGTCATGTTTTTATTGATCTGATGAAATTATTATTTCTGCCAAGAGAGGAGGAGTCACCAAATGTCAAAGGTAAATGTCAGGATATGAGCAGTCTAGAAAGGGTAAGGATCGCTTCTTCAGGCGATGTGCCTGGAAACTGAGTGTTAGTCCCCGGGGCCTTAAAATCCATGGGTGGTGTGTAGGAAGGTGACCTCCTAGTAAAACCCACACCAGAGCAGGACAGGGGCTTTTCCAAATCCAACAGCCCCAGAGTGTCAGACGCCCTGATTCCCACCTGCTGGGCCTTCCTGCTGGGCGGTCTCCCTGCCAGGTTTGAAGGGATTATCTGGGATCAATATTTGAAATAGTTGTATTTTTTTCTAGCTGGAGTTAAGTTTATAAGCTTTTCTTATTTAACCACCAAACACCAGAAATAAAAATCTGGAAGAGAGCCAGTTTGACTCAGAGCCAGCCCACTTCCTCACAGCAAGGAGCTCACTCTTCATCCCTGTTGTTTCTCCCCCTAGTTGCTGACATTTCCTCTCAAAAGCTGACCAATTCCCCAACTTCTCAAGTGTTTCACCTGTGTAGCTGTCCTCAAATGATTCCTAGGGATCCTGCTCTTCCTCTCCAACCCCCATCCCCAGCCCAGCCCCTGATTCCTGAGCTGTTAGGAGGTCAGAGGGCTGGAGGCCTGGGGCTCCACATGACCTGGGCTCTGGCTCAGGGTACTTTCCTAGGGGATTTTAAATTACTGGCTCAGCAAATGCTAAACGAGGCCCTGGCATGTGGGTTAGGGGTTGGGGATCAGCGCATCTGTGGTGAGGTCCTTGTAAAGAAGGGAGGGGAGAGGGTTTTTTCATACTAATCCCTAATTAAGGGCTGGAATACAGAGTCTGGGCCCAGTTTATCACCTAACACATATGTATGGAGTGCCAGCTGTATACCAGGCACTCTCTTGGCAACAGTAAACAAGACAGCCTGGTTCCCCACCTCACTCAGCCCTGTGGAAGTCACTGCCCAGTGGGAAACACAGACATGGAACAAATAATTCCATGTCACAAATTCAACAGTTACAAGTGTGAAAATTCTGCTTAGTCAACTGGGAACAATTTCATGGCTTAGTTTACAAACTCCTTTCCTTTCAGAGGATTCAGCAAGGAGATGGCCCCCAGGAGTTGTGGTGGCAATCGGTCCCTTTGCCCTGCCTCCCACACTGAGGGGTGGGCCATCCAGAGAAAACACTCATCCCTGAGATGAATAAGACCCCAGAGAAGGGCTGGGGAGGGACTGGGCAAACTGCAGTGCGCGCCTCCCTGCCTGGGAACTGGCATTGGGTTCAGCCCTGCCATGACCTCTCAGTCCCATGGGGCGCCCCAAGAGGCAGCTGGTCATCCCAGGTTGGCTCTGGAAGTGCTCCCTGCATCAGCTCTCAATGACCTGCACAGTTAGGGCCCCTCCCATCTCCTATTCTTTCATGCTCAGAACTCATGCTCCAGATGAGCTCAGCTGGCAAGTGTTTGAGACGTGTCTCAGCATCTTGTGATGTGTTCTTGAACCTCTGGGCCTCCTGTCCGGTGAGTGAGTCACTGGCTCTGACTTGATTCCTGATGCATACTGGCCCTCCAAGTCCTTCGTCCTTAACCCGAGGCCCATCATGTAAGTGCAGACACAGCATCCCTGCCATCAGGCCTGGAGGAGAACCCTTTCCAGGGAGGTATAGTCATTGGTTCTGCCTTCCAGGTACTCTTTTCCCCCTATTCCTCTACACCCATTTTTTTTCCTTCAAAGTTGTTTTGGTCAGGGGAGGGGTTGGACGCATTACCCTGTCCCTGGGCTCCTCCCTTCGAGCTCCCCGCCTTCCACTGACTTCTGCTATCCCAGGGCTATGAGATAGGATTCAGCTAGGAACCCTGTCAAAGGAGGACTATTGCTATTCCATTCAAAACAGTGAATTTCTTTCTAGCGACTTGTGGCAGGCGGTTATTTAGTTAGATCAGGAAACAGGAGGGAAGGGAGCTTTTGCTTTGGAGTGGTTAAGAGCACGGATGCTACATTCAGACTGCCTGGAATCAGGTCCTACGCTGTCACCTCCCAGCTGAATGGCCTCGAGGAAGTTTTCTGTGCTTCAGTTTCCTCATCTGTAAAATATGAATAAGTACCCAACTCATAAAAATGTTGTAAGTTTAAAATGAGTTAAAACATGCCCACATATTTGACGAGATTGGGCATGTTCAGGGTGCTATGGCCATAGGCTACACATCTTTGAGAAGTCCCTAAGATATAAGTGTTAGTAGTAGTGTTTCTTCTTGTTGGTATTACAGGCTCTTTTTTGCAGCTTTTTGCAATTTGAGACTGGTAACGATTTTTATGCATGGTCTTCCCTTTTTGGCCTTTTCTGGCTCAATACTCCACAACAGCTACTCTGGCATCTTTTCTTCCTTTTCTGCCAACTGGACAAATAGCTATGGGCTGGACTAGCTCCTTCACTCTGGTGTTTTGGCTCTGGTTCACTCAGGTTTGAGTGAGGGCTGGACAGGAGAAATCTATTCAGGACTTGAACAATTCTTTCTATTTAGGGCTCAGGTCTTGCTCCTCTATGGTTGACCTTAGGAAAACAGGAAAGCCTGTTTGAGGCATCCACTCACGTAACTATTGATCCATTTATTCCACAACTGCTATGGTATCTGTCAGCTACTGTGAGAAATACTAGGTCTACAGAGAAATATTCTAGCTAGGTGCAGTTATACACGCCTGTAATCCCAACACTCAGGAGGCTGAGGCTGAGGCAGAGTTCAAGGCCAACCTAGGATACATAGTAAAACCCTACTTCAAAACAAACAAAATGACATAAATAAATAAATAGAAAAAAGAAAAATATTCATTTCCCATGCTCAAAGAGCTCAATGTTGCAGGCAATGACAGTCCTGGGGTGTTAAGTGCTGCTCTGAAGACAGGTGTGGGGTGCTGTAGGTGGACAAGGGAGGTACCTGACCAGATGCTGAGTGAGGGGTTGACGGCAAATTAGAAAGATTCGGCCAAGGGATATGAGGAAAAGACATTCTGGCTGAAAACAGCAGATGCAGAGGCCTGAAGAAGCAAGAGAAAAGGTTCAGAGTTTGATGTGGAACCCCTGGCCCCTCCAGGAAGGGGAGGGGAGTGGAGTGTGGGGTTGGAGGCAGGGTGTGCCAGGTAAACGTGGGACTTGCTCCAGCTTTTCCACTGATAGTCTGGATACTTACCTGTGGTTTCTTTTTCTTTCATTTTTCTTTTCTTTTCTTTTCTTTCCTTCTCTCTTCTCTTTCTTTTTTTGTGGTACTGGGGAGCTGAACCTAGGGCCTTATCCATGTTTTTGCAAATGCTCTACCATTAACTTGCACTCTCAGCCCTTTTTTTATTTTTTTATCATGAGACAAGGTCTCACTAAATTACACAGGCTGCCTCTGGCTTTGAACTTAGATACTCCTGCCTCTGCCTCCCAAGTCGCCAGGGTTATAGGCATGCACTTGTTGCTTAATAACCCATCTCAAAAAGTGTCCAAAAATTAATTTTCACAATTTTCACATGACCTATATGAAGCTAGGAGAATCATTATATGTTCCTTGGTGTTATGAATATGGTTTCAGACTTCTGGTTAAACATAACAGATTGAAAACATATGTTTATTCCAGATACCTTGTAAAACTATCAACAGCATGAAAGTAGAGGGGAAAAACAGGTATAAATTTACAAAGCCAAAGAACACGAGAGAGAAGACAATAGCAGAGGAGAAATGCCAATACATTTTTGGAATATGATAATGAGAAGAGCAAGCCAGAATGCTGAGAGGTGTCTTAGATTGGGTTCCCTGTGGAGCCCTCCCAGAGATGGAGCTCTGATGTTCAAAGTTTACTGGGCAGATTTCAAGGAACCACTCCTGTGGGGAGTGAGAGAACAGGACTGGGCAAAGAAAGGAGTGGTACTGCAATGGAGTCACAACAAGTCTCAGCTGCCTCTGGGGAAACTACTCAAGAGTGGCCCCAAATTGAGGTAAAGGGCCCAGACCTTGAGGTGGCCTTGTAGAGAGGGGAAGTTCCCTTTACCCAGGACCAATTCCCAGGAAGGAACTTGAGTATAAACCTTTATTAGCCAATACTGTCAGCAGGTGACAATGTTGTTGCTGTTGTTGCTAGGTGCCTTTGAGCTGATATCCGACTCATAACGATCCTGCGTACAACAGGCAAAACAGTATTGTTAGTGCTTCTCTGCTATTCATAGAGTTTTCAATGGCTGATTGCTTTTTGGGAGTGGGTTGTTGGGTCCCTCTCCCAAGCTTATAGCACTTAGTGTTCCCAGGAGGTCTCCTATGCAAGTACTAACCAGGCCTGACCCTGATTAGCTTCTGAGATCTGATGGGATCAGATACCACAGTTGTATAGCTGCAGGCAGTTAGAAATGAGAGCCTCAAAATGGAGCACAGAGTGGTACATCCCGTCTTCAACCAGAAGAGGATTCAAAGAAAAAGGCTTAGGAACTGGGGGTGCAGGAGCCTCTGAGTATGGGGGAGACATGGGGCTGGAAACAGGATCACTTTCTGAGAGGTCCCCACCTCTTCCCCCATAGGACTGAGGTTTCCTGTGGGGCGGTCTTTGACCAGAGAGTCTCCAGATGCAGGGACGCAGATGTAGCAAAAGAATACAGGGGAAGCACCTCAAATTGGAAGAGGTGGAGTCTTCCCTAAACAGGGTAAATCCATATTCTGAATGAAGCTATCCCCAGCCTCTTTCCCTCTTAGCTCACAGAACCTTCAAGGCTGTAGTCTGGGCAGGAGACAGGAGATTGCCTCTCTAGAAGACTGACTAGTACAAGAGAAAACCCCCACCAATTCTGAGATCTGGGGGTTCTCAAATAAAAATGTTGAGCTAGCCACCTTATCACCCTAATGCGAATTATGAGACAACAAACTTCACACTTAGTCACATAGCTTTTAATCAGCTTTAATATTTCCATCTCAAATATAATCATAGTTAGCAATAACACTCATGCACTAAAAATTCAGCATGAAAAAGATTCTTTGAAAATGTTCTTATTTATTTATTTATTTATTTATTTATTTATTTAGTGGTACTGTGGGGTTGAACCCAGGGCCTTGCACATACTTTTCAAGTGCTCTACCACTGGGCTTTCCTCATGAGTGATATCTTTGCTGTCATACCACAACTCATGTGGTCTTCTATCATTCGTGTCTAATGCATTAAACCTGTTCTTGAGGTGGTTTCTGAACTAAGGTAGGATATACTCAAGGCCATACCTTGGCTCTCATCCACTTGTTCTAATTTTCTTCAGTTTCAGTTTAAACTTGGATATGAGCAGTTGATGATGTGATTCACAATCAGCACCTGGTCTTGTTCTGACATTGATATTGAGCTTTTCCCTTGTCTCTTTCCACAAGTGTTAAAAATTTAGTTATTAAAAAGACAGAAAAAAAGAAAAGGCCAAATTACACATCAAAAGAGACTCTGAAGCTTGCACTTGAATGTTGAGCAGCTAAAGTAAAAGGAAGACATGACGAAGTTAAGGAACCAAAAAGAAGATTTTAAAAGGCAACTGGAAAAGACAAAATTAAATATTTTAATGACATGTGCAAAGAGTTGGAGACAAAACTGAAAGGGAATGACACACTCTATGTTTCTCAAGCTTAAGGAATTGAAGAAAAAAACTAAAGCCTCGAGGGGCAATAGTGAAAAATTCTACAGGGAAATATTAAATGATTCAGGAAACATCAAAAGAAGATGGAAGGAATACAGAGTCATACCAAAAAGAATTGGTGAATGACCAACCATTTCAAGAGGTAGTATATGATGAGGAACCAATGGTACTGAAGGAAGAAGTGGAATCTGCCTTGAAGGAATTGATGAAACACAAGGCTCCAGGAATTGATGGAATATCTATAGAGATGTTTCAACAAACAGATACAGCACTAGAAGTACTAACATGTTTATACCAAAAGATTTGGAAAACAGCTACCTGGCCAACTCACTGGAAGAGATCCATATTTGTGCTTATTCCCAAGAAAGGGGATCCAACTGAATGTGGAAACTATCAAAGGGTATCACTAATATCACACACAAGCAAAATTTTACTAAAGATCATTCAAAAGCAACTGCAAAAGTATATAGACAAGGAACTGCCAGAAAATCAGTCCAGATTCAGAAAAGGTCATAGAATCTGGGATATCATTGCTGATGTCAGAGGGATATTAGCCAAAAGCAGAGAATATCAGAAAGATGTCTATCTATATTTTATTGATTATGCAAAGGCATTTGACCATGTGGATCATAACAAATTATGCATAACACTGTGAAGAATGGAAATACTGGAGCACCTAATTGTACTCATGAGGAATGTGTATGTGGACCAGGAGGCAGTCCTTCGAATAGAACAAGGAAACACTGCCTGGTTTAAAATTGAGAAAGGTGTGCATCAGGGCTGTATCCTTTCACCATATCTCTCCAATTTATATGCTGAGCAAATAATCCAAGAAGCTGGGCTTTATGAAAAAGAACATGGCATCAGGATTGGAGGAAGACTCATTAACAACCTGTGTTATATAGATGACACAACCCTGCTTGCTGAAAGTGAAGAGGATTTGAAACATTACTGATGAAGATCAAAGATCATAGTCTTCAGTATGGGTTGTGACTCAACATTAATAAAACAAAAATCCTTACGACTCGGTCAGTATGCAACTTCACAATAAATGGAGAAAAGATTGAGGTTGTCCACGATTTTGCTTTACTTGATTCCACAATCAACACCCGTGGAAGCAGCAGTCAAGAAATCAAAAGATCCATTGCTTTGTGAAAAGCTGCGGCAAAAGATCTCTTTAAAGTATTGAAAAGTAAAGATGTCACAATGAAGACGAAGGTGTGGCTACTCATGCATAGCATTTCAATTGCATCATATGATTATGAAAACAGTACATTGAACAAGAGATACAAGAGAAGAATTGATGCTTTTGAATTATGGTGCTGGAGACGAATATTGAATATACCATGGGTTGCCAAGAGAACCAATAGATCTGTCCTAGAAAAAGTGCAACCAGAGTGCTCCTTGGAAGCAAGGGTGAGGTAGACTGCATCTTAAATATTTTGGACATGTTGTCAGGAGGGACCAATCCCTGGCAAAGGACATGTTTTGGGGAGTGGCAGGTCAACTAAAAAAAGGAAAACCCTCAGCTAGATGGATTGACACAGTAGCTGGGACAATGGCCTTAAACATAAAAAAGATTGTGTGCCTGGCACAGAATTGGGGAGTGTTTCATTCTGCTGTACATAAGGTCGCTATGAGTAGGACCTGACTTGATGGCACCTAATAACAACAACCACTGGGCTGCAGCCCTAGCCCATTTTCAATTTTTTTATTTTGGGACAGGGTCTCACTAAGTTATACAGGCTGCCTCTGGTCTCGAACCTGTGATCCTCCTGACTCAGCTTCCTGAGTCACTGGGATTATAGGAATGTGCCACCTCCCCTGGTTTGTATTTTTCCTTATAAATTACATGTTCATGCTTTTCCCCATCCATATTATTAAATACATCTTTCAGATGCTATGATTTGAATGTGTGCCCCAAATCTCATGTGTTAGAAACTTAAACTCCACAGCAAGTGTTAAGAGGTAGAACCTTTAAGAGATAACTAGGTCATGAGGTTCTACAATCGACACCCGTGGAAGCAGCAGTCAAGAAATCTAAAGATGCATTGCTTTGGGAAAAGCTGTGGCAAAGATCTCTTTAAAGTATTGAATAGTAAAGATGTCACATTGAAGACAAAGGTATGCCTGACTCATGTGATAGTATTTTCAGTTGCTTCATATGGTTGTGAAAGCTGGTCATTGAACATAGGAGACAGGAGAAGAATTGATGCTTTTGAATTATGGTGCTGGAGACGATTATTGAATATACCATGGACTGCCAAAAGAACCAACAGAACTGTCCTAGAAGAAGTACAACCAGAAAGCTCCTTGGAAGAGAAGATGGCTAGACTGTGTCTCACGTATTTTGGACATGTAGTTGGGAGAGACCAATCCCTGGAGAAAGACATTATGTTTGGGAGAGTGGCAGGTTAGTGAAAAAAAGGAAAACCCTCCACTAGATGGATTGTCACAGTGTCTGCAACAATGGGTTTATACATCAATAAGATTTTGTGCCTGACACAGAATCGGCAAGTGTTCTGATCTGCTGTACATAGGGTCACTATGAGTCAGACTCGACTCAATGGCACCTAACAACAACAACAATAGGTCATGAGGGCGCTGCCCTTTCGAATGCATTAATGTTGTTATAGTGGGATCAGATTAGTTATTGTTAGACGGGATTTGTTTCAAAACTAAGTTCAGCCTTTTCTCACCATGTGATGCCTTCTCCCATGCCAGGATGCAGCAAGAAGGCTCTCACCAGATGTGGCCCCTTGGATATAGACTTCCCAGGCTTCAGAGGCATGAGCTGAATAAATGTCTGTTCATTGTAAACTGTGGTATTCTGTAATATTCTGTGACATCAGCACAAAATGGGCTCAGGTACCCTAGTGGTCTAACAAACAAGCAAAAACATATTTTAAAAACATTTCATAGAAATTTATACAGAACTTTACATATTATTTAGTAATATGCCTCTCATCTTACAAAAAAAGAAAACTAAAGCACTGTGAAGCCAGCTCTAGAATCCTGCTGGTAATGGATGAAGGGACAGAAAATCCAGCTTGATCCTCCACCTGTTAGAGTTGTTGCCTCTTCAATTACCTCTAAATTTGGTCCACCAACTCCACATTTCCCACCCAATTGCCATACTCAGGAGTTACAGAGAGCCATTTCCCACAGTTTGCAGCATTTTTTTTTTTTTTTTTTTTTACAGACTGGGGATAAATAGCAGAGAACATTTTAAGCTAACTTGAGACCCCTTGTGATTTCATGCTGTAATTTTGGCAATTCCCCCATTAGCACCTTGCAAATCTCCATTCCAGTTAGCACAATATTCAGCTGCATTTGACCATTTAAATAATACAAGTTACACTCAAAAAGATTAGTGTTTTAGCCTTCTCAAGGAATGAGACCAAGCTGCTGGGTTTCTTTTTCTTTTCTTTTCTTTTTTTCTTTTTCCCCAGGAGGGAGGGAAAAGGCTGGAGCAAGCAGTCTTAATCCTGGTGCTTAGAGATGCTGTTTTCTCATGATGCTCCTGACCACAAAAGAAACTGAAAATACCCAGATTGGAATGGAGAATTCCATGCTCCTCCCACTGTCCCCACTTAGCATCAGCAATTCTGTGATTGTGTGGGCCACAGAAGTTGTGATTTTGTAGAAGAGTACCTAGAAAGTTTGAGTTCCCAAATGTAAACTGAACTTGAAGGAACATGAAACATTGGGTAGGATTTTTCTCTTGCCAAGGAAATCTCTTTGTCCAGAGTAAATTTAAGTAATGGCATTTTGTTGACTAAGTTTCAAGATTTGGTTAGCTTTAAAACTATCTACTGTAGTTTGGAAGGCTAACTGCTGAAATCTGTATTTTTATCTGTTTTTGAGTTTCCTTTTTCCTTGATAGTGTATACCACTTAAGCAATAACAGTTCCAACAGTTGTCTCAATTAAGCTGCTGGCAAGAGGAGAATTTTAAGTGGAGATAATAGAGAGGTTTAGAATTATAGAGAGATGGCTCTAGAGCTTCAGATGAACAAATCTTCAATAATAGCTGCAAGAGAGAAGTGCTAGAGCTAATAATAATAGTAGGTAGAACACTTAGTATGTACCACACATTGTACAGAACCGTTATTAGTACTACCTCATTTAATCCTCCCAACAATCTATGAAGTAGGTTCCATTAACTTTACTTCACAAATGAAGAGACTGATGTTCACAGTGGTAAAATTACATGCTCCAAGTCATAATGTAGACTTCTTGGGACCAGAACAACCAATTTGACTCTAGGATCCTGGGCTTTAACTTTCTATATAATGGGCTCTTAACTTCTTTCCACAAAAGCTCTGAAGGATGTATGCACTGATCCTGAAATAGTAGGTGCTAAAAAATATTAGCTAACTGAAAGAATAAATACTCCATGCTGCCAAGGCTCAGAGGCAGATGGCTAAGTGCTTTATAAGCCAAGGAGATTTGAAAGCTGTATTAAGATGGCCCTTCTTCCTTCCCTCTTGTTCCCTTCCTTCCTTCCTCTCTCTTTTTCTTTCTTTCTTCTTTATTTCTTTCTCTACTTCTTTTTTTCTCTTTCTTTCTCTTCTTTCCTTCTTCCTTCCTCTTTCTCTCTTTCTTTCTTTCTGCTTTGCTTTGCTTTCCTTTCCTTTCCTTTCTTTCTTCTTTCCCAGTACTGGGAAAGTACTGGGGGTTGAACTCAGGGCCTCACACACGTAGGCAAGCACTCCACCACTGAACTGCACTCCCAACCCCAACTCACTAAGTTATGTCAGCTGCCGTTGGTCTCTAACCTTTGATCCTCCTGCCTCTCAGCCTCCAGAGTTGCTAGAATGACAGGCCTGTACCATGGCACCTCTCAAAATGGACTTTCAAACTTCTCAATACTTTCTGGTTAAGTTTAGAACTTTTTGGATAATTGTCATACTATTGCCTCTTCTTTATTTTGTCATTATTAGGTGCTGTCAAGTTGGGTCTGACTCATGGTGACCCTATGTACAACAGAACAAAACACTACCCAACTCTATATCATGCCTGGCACTGTCAGTGCCTCTCTGCCATTCACAGGCTTTTCAATGATTGATTGCTTTGGGATTGTTTCAGGAGTGGGTTGCCAAGTCTTTCTCCCATTTTTGTGGTGCTGAGGATGGAACCTGGAGCCTCAGAGAGTGCAGAGCGGCATTCTTCCAACTGAGCTAAACCCCAGCCTTCCTTTGTTTTAACAGGATGAAAATATGTAGTGAAAGTGGTGATTATTATGTATATCACAGTTATTTAAGGGCGAAAAATGTAACTATTAAAAACCCCATGAAAGAGTTCGATTAAATAAATTATGGAAATGTGTATGATAGAAAACTCAACAATCATTAAAAATCAAGTTGCATTTGGAAGAAAGTATCCCAGTTTACCACGTTGAGTTGGCATTGTACAAAAATTAGTATCATATTGGTCTAGAAACAAATTTCATTTTTTTCCAGTTGTACAGGAGTAATGAATGCATTGTAAATATGTAAGTTCTTATCTACAGGGATTTGATTGCAGAAGCTAATAAATATTCTTCAAATGATATGGGAAAAAAATCAAGTTGTGGGCTGGGGCTATTCTGCAGTGGTAGAGCATTTGCCAAGCATGCACAAGACCCTGGGTTTGATCCCCAGCATTGAAAATATTTAAAAAATCAAATTGAATAAGAAGCTTGACAGTGCCATGCCTCAAGTGTGTAATAAATTTTGTGTGTTCTGAGCCGGTGCAGTGGCACAAACCTGTAATCCCAGCAGTTTGGGAGGCAGAGGTAGGAGGATTGCAAGTGTGAGACGAGAGGCAGTCTGTGTAGTTTAGCGAGACCCGGTCTCAAAAAGTGAAAAAATGGGCTGGAGGCGGCAGCTCAGTGGTCCAGCGCTTGCAAAACATGCAAGCATGAGGCCCTGGGTGCAACCCCTGGTACTGAAAAAAAAAAAATTGTGTGTTCTTTTTCCTGTTTAAAAAAAAAAATCAGCCAGTTATGGCAATATAGTCCTGTCTCTGCTACTTGGGAGGCTGAGGCAAGAGAAATGTTTGAGCTCATAAATTTAACACCCACCTGGGAAACAAAGCAAAATTCTATCCGGTTTAAAAAAATTTTTTTCAATTTGTGTAAGAATACCACATGACATAAAAACATATTCTTGTTTTTTTTTTTTTTTTTTTTCAGTGCTGAGAATTGAACCAGGGCTTTGCACATACTAGGCAAGCACTTTACCACTTAACTATACCCCTAGCCACCAAATACATTCTTAATGTACTGTCCAGGTGAAAAAGCAGGTTACAAATTAATATGTAGAACATTACCAGGAATGCACATGTATTTATGCATAAAAAGGGGTCTGGAAGAAAATACATTAACATGACAATAATAATTATGTCTGGGCTGGGGTTTAGCTCAGTTGGTACAGTGTTGCTCTGCACACTCTGAGGTCCTGGGTTCCAACCCCAGCATCACAAAAATGGGAGAAGGATCTGGCAGCCCACTTCTGAAACCATCCCAACATAATTAGCCATTGAAAGCCCTATGAATAGCAGAGAAGCACTGACATGGTGCCAGGCATGGCATAGTATTGGGAAGTAGTTCATTCTGTTGTACATAGGGTCACTATGAGTTGGACCTAACTTGACAGTGCCTAACAACAAAAACAACAGTAATTATTTCCATGTGGCATAAGTATTGTTGTTGTTATTAGGTGCTGTCGAGTCAGTATCCGACTCACAGCAACCCTGATAGAGTTTTCAATGGCTGTTTCTGGATTGCCTTGGGAGTGGATTGCCAGGCCCTTCTCCCATTTTTGTGGTGCTGGGAATTGAACTCAGGACCTCAGAGACTGCAGCGCGGGGCTCTACCAACTGAGCTAAATCCCAGCCCCCGCATAAGTATTGTTGTTGTTGTTGTTGTTGTTAGGTGCCGTCGAGTTGGTATCGGACTCATAGCGACCCTCTGTACAACAGGGGAAACACTATTATCGGTGCTTCTCTGCCGTTCATAGGGTTTTCAATGGCAGACTGATTTTTGGGAGGGGGTTGCCAGGTCCTTCTCCCAAGCCTACAGCTTCTGGTGTTCCCAGGCGGTCTCCCATCCAGGTACTAACCAGGCCTGACCCTGCTTAGCTTCTGAGATCTGATGGGATCGGGTGCCACAGGGCTACAGCTGCAGGCCCGCATAAGTATAGGTGTTTTCACTCATATGAGAGAGCTGACTCAAAATTACAAGAAGGAAAAATCCTACTCAAAGGTCAGATCACATTAAAAGGGGGGGAGGGAAGATAAGAATGAGGTCAATACAAATGGACTAAAAATCACATGTAATTGTTCTAACAAGATAGAAACAAAGACCACTACAGGAAAAGTTTCTATCTTAAACAGAAATGGA
>VMDO01020876.1:0-36557 GCA_007922755.1 Pedetes capensis
CCAACTGACTGGAAGAGATCCATATTTGTGCCTATTCCCAAAAAAGGGGATCCAACTGAATGTGCAAACTATCGGACAATATCATTAATATCACACACCAGCAAAATTCTACTAAAGATCATTCAGAAGTGACTGCAGCAGTATATAGACAGGGAATTACCGGAAAATCAAGCGGGATTCAGAAGAGGGCGGGGAACCACAGTCATTACTGCTGATGTCAGGTGGATATTAGCCAAATGCAGAGAAGACCAAAAAGATGTCTGTCTATGTTTTATTGACTATGCAAAGGCATTTGATTGTGTGGATCATAGTAAATTATGGATAACACTTTGGAAAATGGGAATACCAGAGCACCTAATTGTACTCATGAGAAATCTGTACATGAACCAGGAAGCAGCTGTTCGAACAGAACAAGGAAACACTGTCCAGTTTAAAGTTGAGAAAGGTGTGCATCAGGGCTGTATATTTTCACCCTATCTCTTCAATTTATACGCTGAGCAAATAATCCAAGAAGCTGGACTTTATGAGGAAGAATGTGGCATCAAGATTGGACGAAGACTCATTCACAACCTGCATTATGCAGATGACACCACTCTGCTTGCTGAAAGTGAAGAGGATTTAAAACATTTACTGATGAAGATCAAAGATCATAGCCTTCAATATGGGTTGACACTAAACATCAACAAAACAAAAATCCTTATGACTGGGTCAGTATGTAACTTCACAATAAATGGAGAAAAGATTGAGGTTGTCCAAGATTTTGCTTTGCTTGGCTCTATAATCAACACCCACAGAAGCAGTCAAGAAATCAAGAGATGCATTGCTCTAGGAAAAGCTGTGGCAAAGATTTCTTTAGAGTATTGAAAAGTAAAGATGTCACATTGAAGATGAAGGTGCATCTGACTCATGCCATGGTATTTTCAGTAGCATCATATGATTGTGAAAGCTGGACATTGAACAAGGGAGACAAGAGAAGAATTGATGCTTTTGAATTTTGGTGCTGGAGACATCTATTGAATATACCACGGACTGCCAAAAGAACCAACAAATCTGTCCTAGAAGTGCAACCAGAGTGCTTAGAAGCAAGAATGGACAGACTGTGTCTTACATGTTTCGGGCATGTAGTCAGGAGAGAACAATCCCTAGAGAAAGACATCATGTTCGGGAGAGTGGCAGGTCAACGCAAAAGAAGAAAACCCTTCACCAGATGGATTGACACAGTGTCTGCAATAACAAGCTTAACCATAAATAAGATGGTTTGCCTGGCACAGAATTGGCAAGTGTTTCGATCTGTTGTACATAGGGTCGCTATGAGTCAGACTCAACTCGATGGTACCTAACAACAACAACAACATCTAGGTATTACTTTTTGAAGTTGAGTTGAACTACGGTAGCAATGAATAAATAGTATGACATTTGCTCAAAAGATGGCATTAATCAAATAAATGCTAGCACCACCATGCAACAGGCAGGACAGTCAAAGAAAATGGCGGAAGCACAGTTGTCTTTCACGGAGCATAAGATTATTTTGAAGGGGCATTTGAAATTTGAGAACGTTGTGGAAGTACAACAGCAATGGAGTGAGTATGTGACAGAACCTCCAGCACACCTAATAATCACAGGCACTCATGACAAGTTTGATATGCATGGTTCTGTGTGTGATGTGCATAAGGGAAGATGTAGAAGGCCTTGCACGGCAACAAGTCCTGCTTCTTCTGATAAAGTGACCACTTTGAGCACCTCTTTAATTGCAGAAATTAGTGTTTATCTTTTAACAGTGTATATTATCATAATTTTAATACAGTTTTCCTTTCTTAAAATGTGTATATATGTTTTGGCACCCTCTGTATATACCTATTCATAAATATGAATATTCTTGTGCATATATGTTATGCATTTCAGGAGTACCATCATGTTTTGCAGAGCTGGCCATATTGATATATATAAACTAATTCACTCTAGATAGCATCTTATGACAATTTTTATATCTATTCTCCTGTTGAGTGAACAAGTAAAATACTAATGGTAGGAATTGGAGTTTTCACAGTTGAACAAGAGAAATGTAAAGATTTATATTTGTATATCTATATGGAGAATGTAAAGAACTTAATGATGCTATATTCCAACTGGAAATATTAGTAAGACTTAATGACTTCAAATGAATGCATATATATAAACATACATATCTTTCTATGCAACATATATTGCTCTGTATATTGAAAATAGTCTAAAAGCAATAATACCCTGAAGGATTTTTAAAAATTCCTAATTTCTAAATATTATTCTATAGTAAAGAAAACTAAGCTCATTAAATAAATGGCCAGTTCCAAGCCTGGGGCAAAGAAAATTCAGGGTGAGCCCAGAATATTTTGTTTGCCAGGAAGCTAGGAAGCACTCAGAGAAATGTGGTGATGTATTTAAAAAACAAAAAAGTTTAAAGATACTTTCACTGGCCAGATTTAAGTTTAAAAAGAAGAAAAATGATATATTTTAATTATAATTAGAGTACTGACAACAAAAATAAAAGAATTCTTAATTTCATAGTGATATTTTTCAAAAAGGAGGGAAATAAAGTCCTTCTTTATAAAGAAAGGGCAGCTAATAAATATAGAAGCAATGATGTAATTAGCAAAAGCACCATTTCACAACTGATTCAGGCAAAAACCATCAATAAACCCTAAAACCACTGGGTCAAAGGTTCTGGGAACAGATGCACACATGATAGATAATTACTGTATAGTTTGCCTTATTTTAGCAAGGCAGAGCTTTTTTCACATTTATTCACTACTCAGGTGTTGTCTGATATACTCTTTGCCTGTTTTTCTGTTGGCGTGTTTGTGTTTTATTATTTGAGCTTTATCAGTTCTTTATATACTTGGGACATCATGCTACCACTATCTTTACTTAGTCTGTAACCTGATTATGGGACATTTTATAAAATAAAAGTTTTTGATGTGGATATAATCAAATATCTCTTATCTTTTTCTTTATTTGTGCATATTGAGGCAAATTTTATATACTCTCTCCTACCTTCATGGTCATAAGGACAGTCTCCAATATTTTATTGTGAAGGCTGGATTCTATTCAACTTGTTTATCAAAGGAGGTAAGCAGTGAGCACTGAAACTGCTTGAAAATGTAAGCCCCTGTAGTAGGTTCCTTCTGTCAATGTTGAGTTCTGTGTGGTTTTTAGCCTTAAGTGAAGTCTCCTTTTAACAGCATGAATAACTGAGGGTTGTTATTTAAAACAATAAATGATAAGGTTGTAGTTTCAGGATATTAATAAAGTAGAAAAGAATAAATAATATCATCTTACATGAGTGAACAAAACTTCCTTCTTGTGCTCTTCAGAACTGTCATTTGGAATCCATGTTTCAGCAAACTGCAAAAAATCCCATTTTTCCTTATCATCTTCCTCAGCTTGAATTTTTTCCTTCCTACCATTCAGTGTGCTCCCTGTGACTTGAGCCTATAAGATGGAAAAACACATGAACTTTACAACAATTCTCTTCACAGGTGATATTTGTTAATTAGGAACTTGATTTTGCATTTACATCACAAGTACCCACTAAGAAATTAAATGCTTATTGCTTCAACATATTAGTCAAAATTTCAACAAATTACCAAATCAATGATTTGTATGCTTAAAGAGAAAAAGGTGTAATTATAAACATACTATTTGCTTTTCTAATAAAAACTTTTATTCTAATGTTGTTGTTGTTGTTAGGTGCCATTGAGTTGAGTCCAACTCATAGCAACCTTATGTATAATGAATGAAACACTACCCAACACTGTGCCATGCACACAATCTTATGTTTGAGCCCACCGTTGCAGTCACTGTATTTCTTATTTTCAGTTGTGCCACATTAGCAAATGGAGGTCCCAGGGGCTTTACTCCATTCCCATTATTAAGGTCGACTCTACTTTGAGGAGGCAACAACTTCCTGAGTCTTCTTTTGAATGTCTTCCAGCCTGGGGAGTTCATTCTCCAGCACTATATTTGACAGTGCTTCTCAAAACCCTATTCATAGAGTTTGGAATGGCTAATTATTTCAGGATGGGCTGCTGGGTCCTTCTCCCTTATCTGTCCTAGTCTAGAAGCTCAGCTGAAACCTCCTATCCACCGTGAGTGGCCCTGCTGATAACTGAGATATCAGTGGCATAGCTTTCAGGATCACCACAACACACAAGCTTCCACAGCATGACAAGCTGATAGACACATGCGTGATTTAGTATTTATATACTTTGAAATTTAATCTACATATGATTGGCCATTTTGAATACCCTGCAACAGAATGAATGTTTGTGCTTCCCTCAAAATTCATTACGTTGAAATTCTCATTCCCTCATTCTCATTCCCCATCTCAATGTGATGATATTAGGAGGTGGAATCTTTGGAAGGTGAGGGGGTCATGACAGAGGAGGCCTCAGGAATGGGATTGTTGTTGTTAGGTGCTGTCGAGTCAGTCCCAACTCATAGCGACCCTCACTGGGTTTTCAATGGCTGATTGCTTCGGGATTGTTTTGGGAGTGGATTGCCACATCCTTCTCCCATGAATGGGATTCCTGCCCTTATAAACGGGACCAGAGAGAGTTCTCTTGCCCACTTTCTACCATGTGAGGTTATGAGAAGTCAGAAGTCTGCACCTCTGTGAACAGTCTTCACCAGGACCCAACTGTACTGACACCCTTATCTCAGACTTCTCATCTACAGAAATGTGAGAAATAAATGTCTATTTATTTCTATGGTACTTTGTTGTAGGAGTTGAAACTTACGAATGCAGAAATTGGCACCAAAAAGTAGGATTGCTGCTGTGACAAATACCAAAAAATGTGGAAGTACTTTGAAACTAGACAATGGGTAGAGGCTTCAGAAATACACATTAGAAAAAAACCTAGATTGCCATGAGTGGAATTTTAAAAGCAATTCTGGTAAAAGCTCAGAAAGCAAAGAAAGAGCTGTAGAGAATGCATCTACCTCCTTTGAGAATACCTATATAATTATAAACAGAATGTTAGTAAGAATGTAGATGGTAAAGGCCATTCTTTTTTCCTTCTTTCTTCCTTTCTTTCTTTCTTTCTTTCTTTCTTTCTTTCTTTCTTTCTTTCTTTCTTTTTGGTGGTACTTGGGGGTTGAACCCAAGGTATCACACATGCTTTGCAAGCACTCTACCACTGGGCTTCACCTCCAGCCCATTTTTTACTCTTTTATCTTGAGACAGGGGTCTCTAAGTTACACAGGCTGTCTCTGGCCTTGAACCTTTGATCCTCCTGCTTCAGCCTCCTGAGTTGCCAGGGTTACAAATGTGAGTCACCATGCCCATCTGGTGAAGACCATTCTTAATGAGGTCTCAGATGAAAATGAGGAATATGCTATTGGAAACTGGAGGAAAGACCAACCTTGTGTAAAGTAACAAAGAACATATATGAATTGTGTTAATGTTCTAGTATTTTATGGAAAGTTGAAATTGTAAGCAATAAAACTATATTTAGCTCTATTTACCTGAGGAGATTTCTAAGTAAAGTATTGAAAGAGCAGCTTCTGTCTATTTACAGTAAAATGTAAGAACAGAGAAGTTACTTGATGGCAGAATCCTTAAGCAAAAGGAAATCTGAACTTAAAGATTTGGAAAATTCTCAGCCTATCCATATTGCAAAAATGAGAAAAAGTATTGAGAAGAGAACACTGAGGGTGTGGCCAAGTAACTATTTGAGAAGGAGATTAGTATGGATGTGAAACATGGACTTAATCAACCACCTCAACAAAATCCAGAAACAGAGATGTTGTTGTTGTTAGGTGCTGTCGAGTCAGTATCCTACTCATAGTGACCCTACGTACAACAGGCAAAACACTATTGTCAGTGCTTCTCTGCTGTTCACAGGATTTTCAGTGGTGGATTGATTTTTGGTAGTGGGTTGCCAGGTCCATCTCCCAAGCCTGCAGCACCTGGTGTTCCCAGGTGGTCTCCCATCCAAGTACTAACCAGGCCGGAACCTGCTTAACTTCCAAGATCTGACAGGATCAGATGCCACAGGGCTATGGCTCCAGGCAGAAACAGAGATAGGACCATGCAAATAGAAGTAGTTCTAGCTGGGACTAAAGGGAACAGAGACATCATGACAGTACAAAGATAGAACGATCAGACTGCTTAGACCATACAGAACTTGCCACACCCAGGTCCACTCATGATGGGTAAACAGAGTTCCCACATGAGGAATACCTTTAAAAAGGCATTGGAGGGAAAGTTTACCGAAAGGGAAGAATACCTCCTAGCCTCGGAGGGAAAGTCTTCCGAAAGGGGAATAGTACCTCCAAAAAGAAGGTCTCTTCATGGAAAGGGACTTGGAGCCTCATCTTTTCTTATATAAATATATAATCTTCTGGCTCTATGAGCAGGGCTGATTCAGATTGGGAGTTGACAAACCTCCCTAGCAGGCTTTCTTAGGGAAATTCTTGAATGACTTCCAACAGCGTAAACTCCTTAAGTCAACACAAACAAAAACCTTTGTACCAACAGCCCTCCAGTAAATAAATCATTCTGATAAGATAAAGCACCCATTTGTCATAACAAATGGACTCAGTGGGGTGACACACAGGTAACAGTTAACTGCCCCTAATTCCTGCATAAAGTTAAAAATAGTTAATTGATTTATATACAGGAGGTGTAGGTGCTCAGGTCATCTTGGTTTATCTCTTTGAAGTAAACACAATTTGTCTCTGAGTTCATCTCTTACTTTGATCACCACCTAACACTCATGTGATAATTTAATCAAGTGATTGTTGACAAAACCTTGATGTAATCCATCAATGCTACCAACTTTCTTGTCTTTTTTTCTGACCTTTCATAAGATTTGTTGTTGTTGCTGTTAGGTGCCATCAAGTCGGTATTGACTCAGCGACCCTCATAGGGTTTTCAATGGCTAACTGTTTCAGGATTGCCTTGGGAGTGGATTGCCAGGTCCTTCTCCCATTTTTGCGGTGCTGGGAATTGAACTCAGGACCTCAGAGACTGTAGTGCAGCGCTCTACCAACTGAGCTAAATCCCAGCCCATTCATAAGATTTAGTGAATTGTAATTCTGTATAAAAGGCTGGGCTATCTGGAAATAAAACGGAACAAGGTCAGACTGCCTCTGAGCTGCTGTGTCTGTTACCCATCGTCGACTCCTCATCTGCCTTTGGGAACCCCTGGATCTTAGGCTGCAGCTGGTCTGTGGCAAGAACTGGATCACAGTTAAATTAGTGTTAAATACATGCTATTCTTCAAGACATGGGAAGGAGGACTGCAAAGGTGATACAGAGATCAGAGTTACCACTCTTGCCACAGGCCCAGAATGTATAGACTTGGGGAGTAGGTCTTCCTCCACCTCCATTTCAAAGGATAAAACTAATGCCCACAGCAGCTCTTGGGTTGTGATCATCACCCTGACCAAGCCACATCAAGTTCTTCAGGACCTGAAAGCCACGGCATGGGTGGAGCTAGTGAGAGCCAGTGTGGGAAGTGCTTAGTTAAGCAAATAGGCTGATATTTCTACCCCAGAGGACCCAGAAGGCAGGGTTATTGCCCTAGTGGGCCCAGAGGGCAAAGTATAGTGACAAAGAAGATTAATTTTAAGACTTAATATCTTAGGCAGTTTGCCTTGTGAAGTTTTTACTTGCTTGGGACTGCTTTCTTCTTCCCATTTCTCCACTTTGGAATGTGTGGGGTATATATCCTACACATTTGTCTCAAGTTGTATTTTGAAAGCACATAACATGGCTGGTTTCACAGGTTCACAGCTTGAGAGGAATTTTGCCTCAGGATGAGCCTCACCCATATTTGATTTAGATGATATTTAGATAAGATGATTAGATTTTAGAGTTAATGCTGGAATAAGCTAAGACTTTTGGAGCTGTTGGGATAGAACGAATGCATTTTGCATGTGAGAAGGATGTGAATTTTAGAGAGCCAAGGCAAAATGCAATGGACTGAATATTTGTTTCTCTCCAAAATTTATATATTGAAATCCTAACTTGCAATTTGATAAAATGAGGATATGGAGCCTTTAGGAGGGAATTATGTCATGAAGGTGGAGTCCTCATGAACAGGATTACTGTTTTGATACAATGAATTCCAGATAGCTCTCTTGCCCTCTTTCTACCATGTTACAACAGTAAGTCAACAGTCTGCCATTCAGAAGGCCCTCACCAGAATCTGACCATGCTGGCACCCTCATATAGGAGTTCCATCCTCCAGAACAGTAGGAAGTAAATTTCTATTGTTTAGAAGTCACCAGTATGTGTTACTTTAGCTCAGTTCGTAGAGTGTTGCTCTGTACACTCTGAGGACCTGGGTTCGAGCTCTAAAACTGCAAAAATGGGAGAAGGATGTTGCAATCCACTCCTGAAGCAATCCCGACACAGTAAGCCATTGAAAACTATGAGGGTTGCTTTGTGTAAGACCTGACTCAATGGTACCTAACAACAACAACAACAACAGACTAAGACAGAAATTCTCTAGTACTTACTCAAGTCCCTTCTATAAACATCATTCAAAATTAGAAAGAAGAGAGAGCTTAGAGAACAGAGTAAACAGTATCATTCTTTTCTAGAGTCTAGAGTCTAGGTACAGGCTATTTTATGTCTAATATTAGTTGAAAACTCAAGAATCTTTCTGGAAAAGATTCATCCTTAGGCCACAGGAAGAACTTGGAGCTACGAATATCATAGTCCTTTGCTAATTGCTCCTATTCTTCTAGCTTCTAAATTAGTAGAAGCAGTGGTAGACTATTTTTGAAACATGCATGAGGCTGTGAGTTCAATCCCCAGCAGGTCGACAAAGATAATATTAGATGACATCATCATCATCATCATCATCATCATCATCATCATCATCATCATAATACTGCAGTAAAAGAAGGGCTTGGAAAATAATGGGAATGTACAGAAATGCATGCCTCTAGTATTCCAGAGGATAGTAGGATTGAAGTTTTTTTGAACTTGGTTTCTATGATTATTTTCTCGGTGTACTTAAGTATCTTTTGCCTGAATACATTAAAACTCAGGCATGAAGGCTATGACTCATAACAAGGAAGTTGGTGACTTGGTTTAAGCTCAGATTTTACCTTTCGATTCAACATTGCCCACATAAGGGTATCAAGAGTCCCATTTGCAATAAGGTAGTGAATATTCACAGAACTGCATTGCCCAATTCGGTGAACACGGTCTTCTGCTTGTTTTATATGTCCAGGGTCCCAATACAACTCAGCAAATACAACATGACTTGCAGCAGTAAATGTTAAACCCTAAGCAACATAAAGAAATTGAGATGCAAATTAATTGAGAATGTAGCATAAGAGTCATACATAATAAAGTCTTTCAGACCATGATAAATGAGGAAAAGAACACTAAGGGACTTAAAACCAAACCAGTCATTCATTTTAAGACAAATTAAGAAAATAAACTTATGAAATGCAAATGAAGACTGCTTATTGCAAGATAGCCAGGTGAACCACAAAAAACACATTTAAAAGAGGTTTCAGTATTTCAAAACTCAACTTGATGGATATATGTACATAAAATCACTTTATCTTTTGATAAAGACTAGATTCAGTCTACCACTGAAAAATTTGATAAAATATATCATAAAAGAAAATATAATTTCTAAAACATGGTATCCATAGCAACTAGGCAGACAGGATTGACAGCCTCTATTTAATTCAAACTGTTGTGCTATAAAGAAAATCTTGTCTCTAGTCATGCTATTTCCTTCCTGTGAAATCTCTTGTGTTACATCCTGAAGAACCTGAAGTTTATTGCTTTGTCTCAATATTACAGGTGTGCACCATTGTGCCCACTTGAATTATAAAAGATCTTAAGGAATACAGGTTTGAACAAAATGGGAGTGCCCTGTATGTTCTTAATTTCAAAAACTCATTTATTTTTTAAATATATTTTTAATTTTTGATAGTCCTAGACTCTCCTGTCTGGCTTTTTTCTGCTTATCACCTACCCTGACATGAGTACTCCATTTCTAATTTTAAGGTTTTCTTGATGATATTTTCAATAACTGGGTTACTCTAATAGATAAAGCACTCAGATTGCTGGAAGTTTAATCTGCTGTGAAGGAAGTATTGAGACCATTTGGTTAGAACCCCTACTGAGTCCTAGAACTGCTTCATCCTCAGAGAATTTCTCTACACACACAATTTTATATACATCAATTAGTTGAATAAAAGCAGGTCTTTGGCATATACTAGGTTGATGCCACAGAAGGGTGCTCAATTACTTCTTCCTATGCTAAATGTCCTGGCTTTGAAATTTACATGAAAATACTTTAGAATATAGCAGGAAAATGTCTGGAAGGATCCCTTCTTACATAGTATGGCTAAGATTGCTATTTCTTTTGCTAATACCTGCTCTTCCCTTATTCCTTTATAAGATAACACCTGATGGGGGGGGCACCTGGAATAGCGACTACTCTTCCCAGTTTCCCTTGCAGTTGAGTGTGGCCTTGGGACTAACTGCCTTCCTTTATAGTCAGCTGTGTGGACTGCAAATATGAGGAAAGAGCTAAGAGATATTTGCTTGGAGTGGAAAGCAGAAAGCCAGAAAAGGCAAAGGTCTGAAGGACTTTGTGGAGTCACTGTGCTAGTTTTGGACTGTTTCACATGAGAGAATTAATCTGAGTTTTCATTTACATGCAGCCAATCCCAATCCTGAAGGACAAAACAAATGCACTTTATAACAAGTTCTGAAATAGAAGAGTTTTTCTCCCCCTCAGACCACGTCATCTCACAGACCCTGATGAAACATGACCAAGAAAAAAATGAATGGTTTGACAAAGATGAGAAAATTCTATACAAATTCAAAGGAAGGAGAAAACGTCAGGGAAAAGTCCTATAGTCAAATTAACTATACCATTCTTGGAAATTCTTTTCTTTTCTTTTTTCTGCTTGTAAGGTGAGTTTACTAAGAGCAATGGGAAAGGAGTCATTCTTAGAACATAGATTGGGCTGCTCAAGAGAGAGCCAGTCTCTTGGAAATTCTTTCTTGTAAAATTTAGGAAGAATTCAGTCAAAGAATTTGAGTCTTCCTTTTATTATACTTTCTAGCATTCTCTGAAATAGAATAAATACTTATTACAGTAGATATCCAAATATAAAATTACAAGTTTAAAAATCAAATTATGGTTAATGGCCTTTTTTATTATTTCAATGACATTTTTTTTCTTTTGCAGTACTAGGGGGTTGAACCTAGGGCCTCACAAATGCCAGGCAAGTTACTGAGCTGTATTCCCAGACCCTTTTCTTATTTTTTATTTTGAGACAAGTTCTTGTTAAGTTGCAAAGGTTACCTCTGGCTTTGAACTTGAGATCATTCTGCCTAGTTACTGGGATTATAGGAATGTGCCATGGCTCATTAACTGACTCAATAACATTTTCTTATTAAACTTAGACCTGAAATTTCTTACCTGGCCAGCAGCCTGAATGCTCAGGATAGCCACACGTGTATCAGGGTCTTTCTGAAACTGATTAACCAGATGAATCCTTTCTGAAGATGGAACACTCCCATCTATCCTGATGTATCGAGTCTGGCATCAATAAGGGAAGTGGCAAAATTAGAACAAGCCTCATGCACCTTTCTCATTTTATGTATTTTATAGCTGATATTTTATCATTATATAAAAATGAAAATTAGTCAAGATGGCAGGATGGCAAATGTTATACAAGAAGAATCTTAACCAAGCTTCTTATAACAATTCCTTATTTTTTAACCTTTTAGACTATTTGAAGATAGGGTCTATGTCTAATTCATCTTTATACCATCAATGCTAAGTGCAATGGCTTGTATGCTGCAGAAGCTCTACAACTCTTTTTTGAATTAAGTTAATGTTTTCTTCAGTAAAATTCTATATAAATGTATATGCAACCTCTAAGTGATGGATCAGAATAACTTTCAAGTTGTAGGATCATTAATTCAAAAGTAAAGTCAACTCAGACATGTGAGAAAGGAGAAAGATGATTTTGTTCATGTATTAAGGATTCATAAAAAGAAGTGCATTTATTTCTGAAATACAACCTAAATATTAATTGGGAAAGTACTGCTCTTAATCTACATTTGAGTTCTCTTTTTTCACATGACTAAACTTTAAAAAAAATGTGATATGGTTGTTTCCATAGAGGTGGGGAGCTGAGACACCCACACACATCCTTAAAAAGCTGAGAACCATTAAGTGTTAAACTGAACAGTATTGTCTTTAAGAGAAATTTGGGTTGTGAAAAGGGAGCAATTAGTGTGTGTGTGTGAAAAAGCTAAAAAGAACTTATAACTTAATATTGTAAAAACAATCACAGCCCTAAATTTCCAATTATCTCATTCAAGTATGCACTCCTATGGAAAATATAGCCTTAAATAGTTGAGGCATATGAATATTCACTTTAAAAGGAATATCCATGAGAATCATTAAACAGAATGTCCCTTCTTAATTTTCTGTCTTCACAAAACAAATATAAATTGACCAATGAGTCATTTAATATATATTATGGGACCCCCTCTGAGGGTCTTTCTAAAGAAAAATGTATGGTCAGGATAGGAAAAGTTTGGGAGAAATTCACCTCCCATTCCATGGATATACACTTTTAACTCTTAGTAAAGTTAAATGAGATTGTAATCACATCAGTAAATGGATATAGTGGGGAAAAATGAGATAGGTTGCTATACCTGAAATAGAATCTGGTAGTTTTAGGGTGGAATAGAATCAGAGAAAGAAAATGTTATGAATCCCATTTTATTGCTCAATCATTCAAAAATTATTTCTAAGGTTATTTAACCCATCTTCAGAGGACATTTTGCAGATACTATATGATAATCAATACAAAATCACCTTTTAATGTGTAACACTATTATGCTATCATAAATATTTCTATGAAGGAAACACTAGAATTATTTCTTTGGTTAATATTAATGAACATATAGCTAATGTTTACAAATGTATATAACTTTTTAAAATATAGTTTTTATGCCTAGTTTTTAAAAATTTATGTATACTGGCACCTATATTCTCTTACTACATATATACTAAGCTCCCTGCTTCTCAGGAATTTTTTTTTTTTTTCTGCTTCTGAACATGCTCTCAGCATTTAAAGAGAGCAGATGACATATATAAATGTTGAACGAAAAAATGGAAGACGCTGTCACTGCTAGGAACACTGGAAACAAAGGTGGAATCTAAGAAAAATGCAGTAGGGACAGCTGATTCGGTGGGGCTAACCTGGCAAATAACACAGGCCATACATTTCAAATTAAACTACACTATTAACAATCATTTCTTATAGAATATATTGCCTGGAAGCTCAGAAAGTATGACTATACTTAAACACTAATACTGTCTGGTTCATTCTTTTCTCTATGTCACCAATCCAAAGGCTACCATGTAGGTAAGTAAAAAACAAAAAAAAAAAAAAAAAAAGAAAGGAAAAAAATAACTTTTAATTGCGTCTAAAACTATACCACTCTCAAATAGTCTACCCAGGAACAAAAAGGGAATTCATATTATGGCTATCAAGGCAGCATATCAGTAGTGACATCCAGTAAGTTGAACAGAGGAAAATTTTAAGACTAGTATAAAAGAGAAAATCATGTATCATTATAATAGTATCAGTATAATTTGCAAGAAAAATATTTACAAATAAATTATTTATAAAATAATAAATTTTTACAACATCATCTAAAGAGGGCAAAAAACTCCACCTAAATTATAAGGACACAAGTTAGTAGAGTGAAAATCTGCATTGTAAAAATTATTTTATAGAAAAATATCAAAATACCTTGTTTTCGATGACTGCTTCTGTGCAAGCTTGGAGCATACATAAATGGTGAGCAAAAACCAGAAATTTAAGTGACTCGTTCTGAAGCATTATCTTAATATAATCCTTTACGGCACCTGCCTAAATATTAAAAGTTAAGCTTTATTAAAGTCCTAAAAATTTTATTAAAAAATGATGTTACTTTTAACAAAAGCAAAATGCCTCAAAAATTGGTAATCTCCATAAATATCAGTAGTTCTCTATGAATTTCTAGCTGCTTTCTTCTCTGGACAGCCTAAGGAAATAGAAGCCTACATGTAAGGGGCATGTGGAAGAAAGAGGGATGAGAGGGTGTGTCAGTCACTTTTTCATTGCTGTGACAAAACAACTGAGAGAAATCGACTTAAAGGAGGAAAGATTTATTTTGGCTCATGGTTTCAGAAGTGTTAGTCAATGGTTACTTGGCTCTGTTGTTTCTGGCAGTGGTAGGGCAGAAGATAATGGCAGGGAGCATAAGGCAGAAGCAGCTGCTCACCTGATGGTGGCCAGGAAGCAGAAAGGAAGGGGAGGGAAGGAGAGCAAGTACAAACAAAGGGGCTAGAGACAAGACATACCCTTCCAGGACATGCCCCCAGTGACCTACTTTCTCCAGCTAGGCCCCACCTCCTGGTTTCTACCACCTCCCAATAAAGCCATCAAACTACGAATACATCAATGGATTAATCTACTGATGAGGTTTGAGGCTCAAGATCCAATCACCTGCTTAAATCCCATCAGTTCCTGCTAGGGGTGCCACTTAGGGGTAAAGTGCTTGCCTAGCATGCTCAAGGGCCCAGCTTCAATCCCAGATACAAACAAACAAACAAATAAACTCTAAAAACCCATGAACTATTGATGAAGTCTTTAACACATATGAGCCTTTGGGAGACATTTCAGATCCAAATCAAAATAGAAGGAGAAGTGAGAGGCAAAACAAGAACAAGAAAAGAAGTAGGAGGGAAAAAAAAATCACTAGAAGTTTCAGTGGAAAAGGCTTAGTCAAGCAGGATGTGGTCAAAGAAAGGTTGGTAGTTTTGTTTAGAAGATGGTTTTCAAAAAAGTTACATAGAAGACTAAGTGGAATAAAGGAGAAAATGGAAGGTAAAAAAATTGGATGAATAGCATTTTTTTAAAAGGGAAGATTGCAAAATAATAAGTCTGGGACTGAAGCTTAAGATTTAAGGAAAGTTGGTTTATTTATTTTTGCACTTAAGAAACTTACCTAGGCTAACACACAGGCTATTACAGAAGTAGGTGGTGGTAGTGGTATTAGGTGCTGTGGAACCAAGTCTGACTCATAGTGACCCTATGTACAAGAGAACTAAACACTCCCCAACCCTGCGCCATGCCCGGCACTATGTCAGTGTTTCTCTGCTATGCATAGGGTTTTCAATGGCTGCTTCAGGATTGTTTCAGAAGTGGACTGCCAGGTACTTTTCACATTTTTGTGGAGTTGGGGATCAAGCCCAGGGCCTTAGAGCACAGAAAGCAGCACTCTACCAACTGAGCCAAACCCCAGCCCAAAGAAGTAGGTGGTGTTGTTGTTAGGTGCTGTGGAGTCCATATCTGACTCATAGCGACCCTGTGTACAACAGGTGAAACACTATTGTCAGTGCTTCTCTGCTGTTCATAGGGTTTTCGATGGTGGATTGACTTTTGGGAGTGGGCTGCCGGGTCCTTCTCCCAAGCCTACAGCACCTGGTGTTCCCTGATGGTCTACCATCCAAGTAATAACCAGGCCCGACCCTGCTTAGCTTCTGAGATCTGACGGGATTGGATGCCACAGGGCCACGGCTGCAGGCAAGAAATAGATAGGCTAGGAGAAATGAAAAATGAGGGCATTTAGTTTGTCTCTGGGATGTAGAAGGTTCCAGACAAGTCTAGAGCGACAGGATCAGGAGCACAGCAGAGAGGTCTGAGAGAACAGGAGAAGATGGAGAAATTGTGAGGTAGAAGGAAGAAAATCAAGGAAATTCAGATGGAATCTGCTTTCTTAGTTAACTTGAGGCTAAGTTACCTACTAAGAGTAGGAAATCAATATAGGATTTCTCAAATAGGAGTTAAATTTTAAATAGATAGTATGAATTAAATTTAAAACATGAGAAAACACTATTTCTTACTTGTTACAAAGTAGTTACTGACTGTTACAGTAGTGCACACTTGTAATCCATGTACTCAAGGCTGAGGCAGGAGGATTGTGAGCTCAAGGTCAGCCTAGGCTACAGAGTGAGACCCTGTCTCAGAAAATAACAACAACAACAAAGTAGTCATTTAGAGATTTTGGATAAAAATGGTGGGTTGAATCCATTTAACGTTCATTCCCTCCCAGTGCTATGTTTTTTTCGTTTTTTTTTTTTTTTGCGGTACTGGGGGTTGAACCCAGGGCCTCGCGCTTGGATACTCTGCAAGTACTGGACCACTGAGCTGGACCCCCCGCCCATTTTTTTTTTTCCACTTTTTGAGACAGGGTCTGGCTAAATTACGCAGACTGCCTCTGGTCTCGAACTTGTGATCCTCCTGTCTCCGCCTCCCAAGCCGCTGAGATTACAGGCATGCACCACTGCACCCGGTCCCCCAGTGCTATGTTTAAATGAGAACAAACTGTATAGGGACAAAGAATTGGAGAAAGGTCAGTAGCAACAAAACTTTGGAAGCTTAAGAAGTAGATAATGGCTAATAACTGATTAGCCCATCTGACAGATCCTAAGAGGGCAATAACGAAAGAAGAGAAGCACATGGTTTATACTGCAGTCATCTAAAAAGGCCCAGGAAATGACACCTCTAGAATAGGGATGGGAGTGTAGTGAGCACAGAAGGACTTGCTGCAAGAATGTTGAAGTAGCTGATTGTTCAACACAATCATATCCTCCGTTTACAGATTCCACACCACAGGTACCTACCCTAATCATCTTTTCCAAAAACCAGAGGTTACATTATATAGTATATTGAAACATCACATAATAGAAAAAAATCCATAGTATGTTGCACAGTTCACCTGTAAATATTTTAAACATGGTTCTAATAATACACACAATGAATGCTAATACACATGATGAAGTTAAAATTAGTATAAGTTGCTATAAAATTAGCAAAAGTATAACACTCTGATGGAAAGATGGGAATAGGGGACAGTATGTATATGAAAGTGGGTCAGAGGAAGAAAGAGCTAAAATTTTATATTCCATATTGATAGCTAAAATAATGATAGCTAAAATTACAAAGCAAACAGTAATACAAACTAAGATGACATGAGTATGGTTTTGAGAAATCTGAGGTAAATACTAAAAAAGTCAACCTTTAAAAGAATAAAATGGTTGCCACTGGGGAATAAGGTTAGGAGACTGTTGTTTATTGGAATGACTGTCTCTGGCTGTTAAACTATGATAATACACAGCTTTGGTAATAATTTTTTAATGGAAGCATTTAAAAATTTTTAAAATACCTATTTAAAATTCATGCATATTGACTGTGAAGTCTATAAATTTATTCTGCAAGATACGTTTTGCATGTCTTAAATTTTTTGAACAACAGAAATCCGTCATACAATTAGACTGGAGGCTGTTAAGAACTTTAGCCTTGGATGTTGGTGCCTCAGAAAGTGGAAATGAAGCCCGCTCAAAACAAGGAGCTATAAATTCCAGATATGTTGTCATGGCAACTGAACCACTTTAATAAAGAGCATGTTTGCCTAAAGAGCTATATTTACTGTGATAAGCCTTTCAAAAAGTACATGTCAAGTTGGACTACTTAAAAGGTACATTCATTATTATCCAGTCTGGATTTACAAAGGGCTGGCTGTATCCCTAGTTTCAGATGCATCCCCCCTCCTCTTCCCATGTGGGCTATTTCTGCCATTGTTCCCTCCACTGATATCACCCATTCCCCATCACAATTAGTTGCTGATGCCAAATCACAAGTTCTGTGGTCCCCGTTCCTTCCAACCACTGCTTTAGCAAGGCTTATGGTTACTGTGAATATTATGAAGTTCAATTACATAACTGACAAAACAAGCTCTTGGGACTAACCTAGCAATTTAACCAGCACTTGTGATACTGATTCCCAGGAGAAAATGTGTTTGGAGTACCAAAATATCTATGCAACAAATGAACTTTTAAGATTCTCCTAAGTACTTAAGTTAAGGTTTACATGAGTTTTCATTTTAAAATGTACTGTAGATGCATTTTTAACTATCTTGACTTTATTCTAGTCAAAACTGTCACTGCACCATCAGATTTTAAATGACCTGAGCAGAAATGTGCTTGAAAATTATCTTAAGTACACATTATGTGAAATGGCAGCCCTTGATAAAGATTAGCCTTTTGGTTATGCTGGTTCAAGTTATGTAGAATTTGCAGAAAATGCATGTGTTCACCACCATTTTACTGAAATTAGTAATGCAACTGTTAGTTGAAGATTTAAATAATTAATGAAGACTACCCACTATATTCCTCCACGTGTCTGTCAGCTAGGTGTGCTGTGGGAGTTGGTGTTGCTGTGATACTGAAAGTTATGTCACTGGTATTACAGATATAAGCAGGGCCACCCATGGTGGACAGATTTCAGCTGAGCTTTCCGATTAAGACAAGGGAGAAGGACCTGGCAGTCTACTCCCAAAACAATTAGCCATAGAAAACCCTATGAACAGCAGAGAAGCACTGTCAAATACAGTGCAGGAAAATGAGCCCCCCGAGGTGGAAGGCATCCAAGAAATGACTGACGAAGAGTTGCCTCCAGCAGATAGAGTCAACCTTAATGATTAGAATGGAGGAAAGTCCCTGGGACCTCCTTTTGGTGATGTAGCACCACTCAAAATGAGAAGAAACATAGTGGCTGAAACATTAGGTTCAAACATAAAAAGATGGTGTACATGGCCCAGTGTCAGGTAGTGTTTCGTTCTATTGTACACAGGGTAGCTATGAGTTGGATCCGACTTGACAGCACCCAACAACAAACAAAACCCACTATATCTTAAAGAAATACAGAAATGAAGAGATTATGTTGTAGTATCTGTTAATATTTTCTTTTTTTTTCTTTTTTTTTTTTTTTTTTTTTTTGAGACAGGGTCTCATTATGTAGCTCAGGCTCACCTCAAACTTGTGATCTTCCTGCCTCACCCTCCTGTGTGCTAGGATTGCAGGCATGTACCACCAATGCCTACTTGTGAATATTTCTAAAATGAAGAGGTACTTTCAGGTATTTGATGGCCTACAGCTTTAGGGAAAGCTCTTTAAGTCCTTTTTTTAACAAGAACTTAATTGTGACTTGTCTAACATAGCCTCTCCACTTTCCCTATAAGTGATTCTGAAAGATACCTGAGAAGTCTACTGGAGGCTTCAATAAATATTCTTACTGCCAAAGTGGCTCTTAGGAATACTTTGCTTTGAACAGTATGGCCTGCACTTGATATGTGATTTCCTGGAACTATAGCAGCATCTTGGGGTTACAATGAGAGGAAGGAGTGAATGAGGGCAGCCAGAGTAGAAAAACAGAAGAATCTGCGTTTGTTCTTTCTTTCTTCCCTCTCTACCCCTCCACGGGTTAACTGAGATATAATTTACATATTATAAAATCCATGCTTTTACAGTGAACATTTCAGTGGCTTTCAATATAGTCACAGTTGTCTTAAACATCACCACAATTAATTTTACATTTTCATTACTTGAGAAAAAAATCCCTTTATCTCTGATCTGTTATTTCTCAGGTATGACTTCGCTCCCAGTTCTATGTTAACATTGAACCTACTTCTATCTCTCCAAATTTGACTGTCTTATACATTTCCTACAAACAGAATCATACAATGTGTGTTTTTCAGTGATTGGCTTCAACTTAGAAAACCCCTTTTGATCTATGTTAACTATGCATCAATACTTTGGTTTTTAATACCAAATAATATTCCATTGTATGAATATATGCATTTTATTTATCCATTATTGAGTTGATATCCTCTGCTTCTTATTTTTATTCATTTATGTAGCCTACCTTTTACTTTTTCTTATCAATTTATTCTCTGATAGTTGAGTTACCTTTTATCCTTTAAATTTATCTCAAATAAAGAAAAGAAATAGCAAAGTAAGGAAGAATAGCTACTGCTTATAAATGCCCTGACTGGCCTCTGCAGCTCACTACAAAAGAAAGGCTAGAAATTTGTCTCCCGACGTCCCTTATCCTTTGCTCATGGATCTTAAATTAGAAACTATTTCAGCAACCTGAAAAAGTATTTTCAAATCCTGTAGTAAATATTTCTAAATCTTGTAGAAGACAGTCTTCAGAGGGGGACTGGTAGTCCCATATTACAATGAAAGAGACTGCAATATTTTTAGAGTGTCACACTAAAATTTTCCCATAGAAAACAGTTTCAGTTCAAAAGGTGGTTCAGGCAAACCATAACAAGTGTTATTTTCTTATCTCAAAGAACATCTTATTTCCTTATGAATATACCTGTAAATGGAAATCTAATACTTAATCTTTTGACACTGGGTTCCATAAGCAGTTTGTTAAGAAGTTGATGAGATACATTATCTTGAGAAGTGAGTGAGTCCAATTTAACATTTTAACCAAAACAAAAGAACCTGGGATCCTAAACTTTTTGAAAAACTTTTTGAAAAACTTTTTGGAACAAATTATAAAAAAGCAACCATTCAATCTAATTGAACCAAGCTGCCTGCCTGCCTGCCTTTTATCCTTTCTTCCTTCCTTCCTTCTTTCCTTCCTTCCTTCCTTCCTTCCTTCCTTCCTTCCTTCCTCCCTCCCTCCCTTCCTTTCTACCCTCTTTCCTGTCTTGTTTCCTTCTACCTTTATGCCTTCCTGCCTCCCTTCCTTCTTCCCTCGTTCTCTCCCCTCTCCTCTCTTTCTGGCAAGGACAAATTAGAGAGAACATTTCCCATGAGTGGCATAACTCCACTGGATTAACTGCACTGGATTTAGCAGAATCTTGACAAAATCAGAAAGTAAAGCCTATAATAAGTGAACTTTAAAAATTGTTTCTTGAAAGTTGATTTCTTTCTAAACTCCATCAAGTGGTGAAGTGAATGGGCTGGGATTTAGCTCAGTTGGTAGAGCGCCGCTCTGCAGTCTCTGAGGTCCCGAGTTCGATTCCCAGCACCGCAAAAAGGGGAGAAGGACGTGGTGATCCACTCCCAAGGCAATCCCAAAACAATCAGCCATTGAAAACCCTATAAGGGTCGCTATGAGTTATGGCACCTAACAACAACAAATAGTATAAGAATGAATAAAAATTATTTGGGCGTTAAAAATGATAATACATAGACCATCGAGGCTTTAATTATGTATCTTTTCCATGCCTATACAGGAATGCTGAAAAACTACTGCTAGAAAAACAGGCACCATTGTAATCCATGGTGATTAACAAATATTAAGTTTATTTAGCTATCCTAGCAGGATGATGGCTAAGTACATAGACTCTGAAGTTAGACTCTCTGGATTTGAATCTTGGCTTTATCATTTACACCTTGAGAGATTTTAAGCAAGTCATTTAATCTCTGTGCTTTAGTTTCCTCACTTATCAAAGAAAATAAAAGTACCCAAAACTCTAAAGTTGTGAGGATTAAATGAGTTTGTGCAAAGAAATATGGTTGAAATAGTTCTGGGACACAGTAAATATGGTAAACATTTTAGTTCTTATTGTTAACATATTTTCCCAGTGAATTGCAAAAACAATTTAAATCTCTATCAGTTTCTCCAAAATTAGAATCTATGGCTTCTAGCTTGAATACCTCCCACTGCTCAGAGAAAATAGAACCATCATCTAAGAATTCCATTACTTTTCCTTTTAATTATCCTCGTTTTATTCTCTTTGGTAATAAGAGGGGTATTTCTTCACTTCTCTAAGGCAAATCTCTCTCTACCTGGGATTCCAAACCTGCCCATATTTGCCACTTTAAAAACTGTACACCAGTCTCCTTGTCAAATGGATATTTTCCCATCTCTAATAAAGCCTTTCCCCATACAGTGCCATACAGCTAATATACAATCTCCTTCTTCTTCTAAATTGGTACTATTGTTTTATTTGCACTTTATTGATTATTGCTGACCACCTCCTACTAAAGGACAGGAGGCAGGCTGTCCCTGGTTCAGAGCCAAAGACTTTCCTAAACCATGCCATAGGCACAAGAAGAGGACCTCTGCAGTCTCATATCATCCCCCAAGCCCTGTGCAGTAGGAAATAATATAGTGACCTCATTATAACTCACTGCATTTTATAAATAGGATCCCACCTGTGTTAAGCTGCTGGGGCAATTAAAGAGGAAACACACTTTGTGCATAATGGGAACATGTTTAAAGTAATTTGCCTTCTGTGAAGTTTTTTAAGGCACTGAGGAATGCTACCATCCCCAAAGTGATAAAAAATTTAAATTATAGGTTGATTTTAATCATTTTCATTAAAAACTAGCATTTCTCTGAAAATGGTTTTCTCTAAAAATGAGCTGTTGTTGTAATGTGCTCCAAAAATAACCGAGAATTGGCTAAATCAAACATATCACTTATATCTGTTTTTTTCTAAAATATATTATGCTGAAGAATCTGTTTTTTTCACCCATTGTATGTACAATAAATATGACAAAGTCTTAAAGAAGATATTAAAAGTGTAATTGTTCTAAATATTTGAGACTCTTCAGTAACTCACTCTATATTATTAACATTGATTATTTTAGGTTCATTTCCTTTGTTTACTACTTATCATTAGTATTTACTGGTTCTTATTATATTTCTTTTCATTAATCAATATTTGAAAAAGAGATCTTGATAATGTAATAATACAAAGGAGATAATAACAAGCATAGTCAAAAGATACTTCAGTGGTTCTAAGAAGTGTAAGTACTCAAACGGTAGACCAGCATAAATGTTTATAGTGCACTGGAAGACATGCCAATACCATAATTTTATAGTGTGGCACTGTATATATTAAAATTTATTATATCAGTATGACCTAATTTGATGAAACGACCTAATTTGAAGCATTGGTGCTGTGTCATTGTCTGCCTCAAAGACATTGTAGGTTATGAGGAAAAGGAAGATTATGGCAAAGAAAGAAACTTTCTAATCTGAATATTTATAAAAGTGAGGATCCATGTCTGGAAGTCTTTATCTATAACTTTGCTGAGAGCAAAGGAAGAGGAAAGATGACCCCCAGAGATCCAAAGCACTCCAAACACAATTGGTGAACACTCTTAAAATAGTCTCTGCATAAAAGTATAGTGTTCACTTCTTCAGAAGATCTGATGAAAATAAGATTTTACATATTACAACCTAATTTAATACATTTATTATAGAGTTATAGCCTTTTCTATTAAATACTATAAATGTCACTGCAGGCAATAATTAAGCATATGTCCTCCCATTTATTTATTTATTTATTTATTTATTTATTTATGGCACTACTGGAGGCCTGAATCCAGGCCCTTGCACATACTTTGCAAGTGCTCTACTACTGATCTGCACCCTTATCCACTTAAAAAAAAAAATCTTGAGATAGGGTCTTGTTAAGTTATGAAGGCTGCCAGTGGCCTCAAACTTGTGATATTATTGCCTCTGCCTCCTGAGTTGCTGGGATTACAGGAATGCATCACTAGAATGCCAAGCATGTACCCTTAAAATAGCAATATCCTATAAGTACCTACCCACCACGTGTCTGTCAGTTTGTAATGCTGTGGGAACTTGCATGTTGCTGTGATGGTAAAAGGTGTACCACCTGTATTACAGATACTAGCAGGGTCACTCATGGTAGGCAGATTTCAGCTGAGCTTTCAGACTAAGACAGACTAGGGAGAAGGGCCCAGCAGTCTACTCCTGAAACAATTAGCCACTGAAAACCCTATGAACAGCAGAGAAACACTGTCAGATATAGCACTGGAAAATAAGCACACCAGTTTGGAAGGCATTCAAAAGATGACTGGGAAGAGTTGCCTCCTCAAAATAGAGTCAACCTTAGTGATGGAAACAGAGTAAAGGCCCAGGGGCCCCCATTTGCTGATGTGGCATGACTCAAAATGAGAAGGAGCAACTGTAAACATCCATTAATAATTGGAATGTAGAGTGCATGTAGTCTGATTCTAGGAAAATTAGAAATCATCAAAAGGGAAAGCATTGACATTTAGGCATCAGTGAGCTAAAATGTACTAGCGTGGGCCATGCTGAACCAGATAATCATATCATCTACGATGCCTGAAATGACAGCTTAAAGAGAAATGGGGTTGCATTCATCATCAAAAACGACATCTCAAGGTCTGTCCTGAAGTATAACGCTATCAGTGATAGAATAATATCCATAAGCCTACAAGGAAGACCATTTAATATGACTATTACTTAAATTTATACACCCAACAAAGCCACAAATGAAGATAAGGAAGATTTTTACCAGCTTCTGCAATCTGAAATTGATTGAACATGCAATCAAGATGCACAGACTGGAATGCAAAAGTTAGAAATAAAGAAGGCTCAGGAAAATATGGCCTTGGTAACAGAAACGATGCTGGAGATTGCATGATAGAATTTTAAGCTGCAACGCAGGTGAAATTATAGTACCTGACTTTAAGCTATACTATAGGATGACAGTAGCAAAAACAGCTTGGCATTGGCACAAAAATAGGCTTGAAGACCAATAGAATAGAATTGAGGATCCAGAGATATATCCACGCAACTCCAGCCAACTGATCTTTGACAAAGGGGCTAAGAATGCTCAATGAAGAAAAGATAGCCTCTTCCAATAAATGCTGTTGGGAAAATTGGATATCTGTTTGCAGAAAAATGAAAATAGACCCGTATTTCTCAATTTGCACAAGAGTCAGTTTGAAATGGATGAGAGCTCAACATAAAACCAGAAACCTTAAAATACCAGAAGAAAAGATAGGAACCATGCTCCAACACATAGGCATAGGAAAGTATTTCCTTAATAAGACTCCAATCACCCAGGAAATTGCACCAAAAATAGACAAATGGGATTACATGAAATTAAGAAGCTTCTGTACAGCAAAGGAAACAACAGAATTAAGGAAGAGCCCACTAAATGGGAGAAAATCTCATTCTACACATCTGATAGAGGACTAATTTCTAGAATTTATAAAGAACTCAAGGCAGCAAATTCCAACACAACAAATAACCTAATACACAGGTGGGCAGAGGAAATGAACAGACAGTTCTCAAATGAAGATGTTTATAGGGATAAGAAACACATGAAAAAATGAAAAAATGCTCAATATCCCACACCATTAGGGAAATACAAATCAAAACAACTCTGAGATTCCATTTAACTCCAGTAAGAATGGCCAAAATCAACAAAACAAATAATAACAAATGCTGGTGAGGATGTGGAGAAAAAGGAAAACTTTCACACTCTTGCTGGATTGTAAATTGGTTCAATGACTTTGGAAATCAATATAGAGATACTTTAGAAAACTAAAAATAGTACCGCCATATGGCCCAACTATACCACTCCTGGGAATATTCCCAAAGGGAGAGAAGTCATCATACCACAAAGACACCTGCATTTCCATATTTAATGCAGCACTCTTCACAATTTCAAGGATATGTATGTAACCAACCAAGATACCCATCAACATAAGAATGGATAAAACGTTATGGTACATACACACAATGGAATATTACTTAAAAATAAAAAAGAATGAAATAATATCACTGGCAAAATGGATGGAAGTAGAGACTATCATCTTAAGTGAACAAACACAGGCTCATAAAGAGAAATATCTTATGTCCTCACTCATATGTGGGAGCTGAATCTTACTTAAAGGAAGAAAAAACTATCCATAAGCAGATATATAAAAATGAACAATTAAACTTAGCTAAGAAGGGAAAATATAAGCAGAGCAGAGAGACTAGCAAATGGAAACAGAGGTCTGCAAGGTAGGAAGGGGAGGGGAAACAATGTAAAGGGATAAAGGGGAGAGGATATTCTCAATGTAAATGATGCAACTTCGTGAGTACATGGGAAAAACAGGGGAACATAACCCATAAATGCATACAAGTTTTACTACATATTAATCAAAAGGTTCCATAAACTTTGTAAATTGACGAAAGTGTAACCAAAAGTGATGTAATAGTTGTACAATGGGAAAAGCAAATACTGTATTACTTTTTTTGTGTGTGTGTGGTACTGGGGGTTGAACCCAGGGCCTTGTACTTGCATGCTCTGCAGGTGCTGGACCACTGAGCTGCACCCTTGGCCCATTTTTTTACTTTTTGAGATAGGGTCTCACTAAGTTACACAGACTGCCTCTGGTCTCAAACTTGTGATCCTGCTGCCTCTGCCTCCCGAGCCACTGGGATTACAGGTGTGTGCCACCATGCCCAGCTTTGTATTACTCTCTATCCCACTAACATTTATCAATAAAGGGAAAAAAGACAGAAAGAAAAAAAAAACTATGAATAGTAGAGAAGCACTGTCAAATATAGTGCTGGAAAATGAGCCCTCCAGGCTGAAAGTTATTCAAAAGACGACTGGGGAAGAATTGCTACCTCAAAGTAGAGCTGACAAATGATGGGAATGGAGTAAAGCCCCTTTTGCTGATGTGGTATGACTTAAAATGAGAAGAAACATAGGGGTTGCAACAATGGACTCAAACATAAAAAGATCATGTGCATGGCATAGAGTTGAGTAGTGTTTCGTTCCATTGTACGTAGGGTTGCTATGAGTCGGATCTGATTTGACTACAGTTAACAACAACAAATGCCAACTAAGATAAATCAAGAAAGGTTATATTTCTTGCATGTTTATTTGAGAAGGCAGATAAATGGGTCACATATTTTTAGAAATAATCGAACCAAAAATAAAATAGGAAAAAAAGTCATTGTTTTTAAATGACAAATGTTTATAAGGGACATTAAGTTATGTGTGGGGCTGTGGATTAGCTCAGTTGGTAGAGTGCTTCCCTGCACTCTCTGAGGCCTTGAGTTCAATCCCCAGCACCACAAAAATGGGAGGAGGACATGGCAACTGACTCCCAAAGCAATCCCCCAAACAATGAGCTATGGAAAACCCTATGAGGGTGGCTGAGTGGGACTCCACTTGATAGCAGGTATGTTCAATCTCTCAACTCCTAATAATGTGATTCCGTACTGCCAAAAAAAAAAAAAAAAAAAAGGATTTTGTCAGACCAACAATCTTTTCATTGCAAATACATTTTTTCACAAACATAAAGAGTGACTATATATATGGAATTCACCAGATGGAGCAGATAGGAACTAAATTGACTACATTTGCAGAAAGAGACAATGTAAAACTTAAATATCAAAAGTCAGAATAAGACCAGGTGCTGATTATGGATCAGACCATCAACTACTCATATGCAAGTTCAAACTGAAACTGAAGAAAATTAGAACAAGTGTATGAGTATCTTCAATATATCCCACCTGAGTTCAGAGATCACCTCAAGAACAGGATTGATGCGTTAGACACTAAAGATCAAAGACCAGACGAGTTGTGGCATGACATCAAAGATATCATTCATGAGGAAGGCAAAAGGTTATTAAAAAGACAGGACAAAAAGACCAAATTACATGTCACAAGAAACTCTGAAATTTGCCCTTGAACATCAAGCATCTAAAGTAAAAGGATGACAGGATGAAGTTAAACTAAATAAAAGATTTTAAATGGCAGCTTGAGAAGACAAAATCAAACATTACAACGACATATGCAAAGAGCTGTTTTTTCCCACCTCAAAGACTTGAAGAAAAAATTCAAGCTTTTTGTGTCAATAGTGAAGGATTCTACAGGGAAAATATTGAATGACACAGGAAACATCAAAAGAAGATGGAAGGAATACAGAGAGTCATTATATCAAAAAGAACTGGTGGATGACCAACCATTTCAAGAGGTTGCATATGATGAGGAGCCAATGGTACTGAAGGAAGAAGTGGAAGCTGACTTGAAGGAATTGGTGATTCATAAGTGTCTGGGAACTGATGGAATGCCAATTGAGATGGTTGAAAAAACAGATGCAGTACTGGAGGCACTCACTCATTTATGCCAAGAGATTTGGAAAACAGCTACCTGGTCAACTGACTGGAAGAGATCTATATTTGTACCTATTCCCAAGAAAGGGAATCCAACTGAATGTGGAAATTATTGAACAATATCATTAATATCTCATGCAAGTAAAATTTTGCTAAAGATCATTTAAAGTGACTGCAATAGTATATTGACAGGGAACTGCTAGAAAATAAAGCTGGATTCAGAAGAGGGCATGGAACTAAGGACATCATTGCTAATGTCAGATGAATATTAGCAAAAAGCAGAGAATACCAGAGAGATGTCATACTATGATTATTGACTATACAAAGGCATTTGACTGTGTGGATCATAACAAATTATGGATAATATTGTGAAGAATGGGAATACCAGAGAACTTAATTGAACTCATGAGGAATCTGTACATGGATCAGGAGGCAGTTGTTTCAACAGAAGGAAGCACTGCTTGGTTTAAAGTCAAGAAAGGTATGCATTAGGGCTGTATCCTTTCACCACACCTCTTCGATCTCTATGATGAGCAAATGATTCAAGAAGCTGGACTTTATGAAGAAGAACATGGCATCAGGATTGGAGGAAGACTCATTAACAACCTGCGTTATGCAGATAACACAACTTGGATTGCTCAAATTGAAGAGGATTTGAAACATTTACTGATAAAGATCAAAGAACACAGCCTTCGGTATTTATTGTGCCTCAATATCAAGAAAGCAATAATCCTTACAACTGGGTCAGTACATAATTTCATGATAAATGGAGAAAAGACTGAGGTTGTCCAAGATTTTTCTTTACTTGGTTCTACAATCAACACCCAAAGAAGTAGCAGTTAAGTAGTTAAAAGATGTATTACATTGGGAAAATCTGTTGCAAAAGACCTCTTTAAAGTATTGAAAAGATGTGACATTGAAGACGAAGGTGCCCCTAACTCATGCCATAGTATTTTCAGTGGCATCATAAAGTTGTGAAATCTGGACATGGAATAAGGAAGACAGGAGAAGAACTGGTGTTTTTGAATTATGGTGCTAGAGATAAATATTGAATATACCATGGATTGCCAAAAAAAAAAAAAAACAAAAAACAAAAACCAACAACCCAACAGATCTGTCCCAGAGGAAGTATAACCAGAGTGCTTTTTGGAAGCAAGGATGGATAGACTATGTCTTAGGTATTTTGGACATGTTGTCAGGAGGGACCAATCCCTGGAGAAGGACATCACGTTTGAGAGAGTGGCAATTCAACAATAAAAAGGAAGACCCTTAACTAGATGGAAAGACAGTGTCTGAAACAATAGGCTTAAACATAAAAAAGATCGTGTGCCTGGCACAAAGTCGTGGAATGTTTCATTCTGTTGTACACACAGTTGCTATGAGTTGGACCTGACTTGATGGCAGCTAATGTTGTTGTTGTTGTTAGGTGCCGTCGAGTCAGTATCCAACTCATAGCGACCCTCTGTACAACAGGGGAAACACGATTGTCAGTGCTTCTCTGCTGTTCATAGGGTTTCCAATGGCAGATTGATTTTTGGGAGGGGGTTGCCAGGTCCTTCTCCCAAGCCTACAGCTTCTAGTGTTCCCAGGCGGTCTCCCATCCAAGTACTAACCAGGCCCGACCCTGCTTAGCTTCCGAGATCTGATGGGATCAGATGCCACAGGGCTATGGTTGCAGGCGATGGCACCTAATAACAACCATTAATTACCTACATACTTACACAAATACATTTAATTGAAAGTTCACTGTTTTCTTTAAATTGTTTTTCCCCATTATCAAGATTTTCCAACTTCAGATAAACCATCCTGGATAGTTTTGAATTATTTTTAAGTTCCTCAACAGAATTGTTCAAATGATTCAATGAAAAGCAAAGTATTTCTAAAATGATGCTGTGGAATACAAAGAAATCTTCTATTATCCTTCAGCTTGTATCTTGCTGAGTTTGACACTGACCTGACTCAGTGGGGGATCTGTGCACAAAATATACCTCCTATTTTTTGCAGTCTCAGTTAATGGCAAAAACATCAACCCAGCTGTCCTAACACGAAATCTAGATTCTACCTTTTCCCTCTCCTCCATATTCAGTCACTCATAATATCTATTGATTGTATCATCTTTACACCTCTTGGATTATTCATTTCTTTCTAGTTAAGATGTGGTATGGCTACCACCTTGGTTTAGGTCAACACTGTTAACTTGGATTACCAATGATGCATCTTATGTAGATTCTCTGCTCATCTGTTTATTCTTTCAATCCATTTTCCATACAGCTACAGCTATCCTTTTAAAGTATACGTATGATCATTTTAGTCTACTCCAGGTATCTGATTGCTAACCCTTAAGATAAATTACAAACTATGAATTCAGACCTTTATGATGTATTGACTGCTCTCAGTGATCTCTGGCCTAGAAATTCCTCCCTAATACTCTATACTTCAGTCACATTGACCCTACTTTTGGTTGCCTAAATATTCCATTTCTGATAATCTTTTGCAGTTTGCATAAAGTATTTCATCTGCCTGAATTATATCCCACCAGCCTCATCTCCTTTCTGTTTAATTTCCTTTCCCTTTGGCTGGCTACATCATATTTATCCATTCCTCAGGACATCTTTCCTGCACACCTTCTCCCATGTGCTTCCATTGTATCTTGTTATTGAAGAATTAAACAAACTCTTTGGTAGTTGAATATTTATTTCACTGGCTTCCCCAACAGGATGCAAGTTATTCGAGAGATAGACTACAGTGTCATTTTTACCATGACTCCCTAACACCTTGCTCTAGAATAGGAACTTAATAAATATTTACTGAATTAATTAGGAAAACAATCAAAGAAAGGAAGCCTCAATAATAGTATACATACAATATAATTAAGTTATAAATTGTGGTATTTCAAGTTTATTTACAAACTTGTTTGGGAGAACTCAGAAACACATTTTGTCAAAGAACCAATATTAAATGTAGTCAGTAACTAGGTAGCTTCTGCAAAGCCTATTTAACCTATAAGGTAGGTAAGTTGTATTATGTATAGTTACAATAGCCTCTACTGAAATTCAATAATATTTGGGGAAAATATTGAGAATTCCAATCTGATAATGCCAAGAATTAATTATTTCTGATTGCAGCCTACAAATAGAAAACACAGTTCTAGTATTCATAGGTTTGAAGACAGTAGTTTAAGCATGGAGGGAATGAAAAATGACTAAAAACTATAAGGAATTGGCTTTCTCCTGGCACTGATCTTTGAGAATATGAACTAATTTGGGAACACCTGACTTTTCATTCCTTTCTTTTCCTTCAAGAATACTAGGAATTAGATGTCAATTTCTCTTCTTTGTCAACACTTATGACTTCCAAGCAGGATTTCTTACCATAAAAATGAAATAATCTGAAAACGTTTTATGTGTTTCTTTAAGGAAGCATTCTATACTCAGTATTAAGAACAAAGAAAGCTAAGTAAGCAAGCAAACAAGAAAAAAAAAAAAAAGGAAAAGAGAAAGAGGTACTTATTAACTCCAAGAAAAACAATAGTTGTCAAAGAAAAGAAATGTAATTATAGCTCAACTGTGAAATGTTTAACAGAATCATTATAGTGTAAACAGTGAACACTGATCAAACCAAAACTCATGACTAAACCAAAAATTATTATATGAGAAAATGGAGCAGGAGGAAAGTAATATAAATATTTTCTTACAATTTATGCCTTGCATTTTCATTTTCATTCCAGTGTCATTCATACACCACAGTTTTTATAACCATTATAATTTTTAAAGTTTAAATATTTTTTCCTTTGATGTTTGTGCTTTTTTATCCTATCTAAAAAAGTTGCCCTGCCCAAAGGAGGGCCTGCAGCCGTTCCACTGTGGTGTTTGATCCTGTTACACACTGGAAGCTAAGAAGGGTCAGATCTGGTTAGTACTTGGATGAGAGACCTCCTAAGAACACCAAGTGTTGTAGGCTTGGGAGAGGGACCCAGCAACCCATTCCCAAAAAAACAGTCAGCCATCGAAAACCCTAGGAATAGCAGAGAAGCACTAACAATACTGTTTTGCATGTTGGATATAGGGTTGCTATGAGGCGGTCACTGACTCAACAGTACCTAACAACAACCCAAAGGTGGGAATTTTTTATGTATATATTTTATTGACAGTAAAAGTTAGTTTTCATATTTAAGTCTCTAGTTGCCTTCAAGTTCATTCTTATCAATGATGGGAAATAATAGTCAAAATGCTTTTTTTTTTTTTCTTTTTTGCAATTACTGGGGATCGGACCCAGGGCCAGGTGCTCTACTACACTCAGCACATTTTTAAAATTTTTATTTTGAGACAGGGTCATGCTAAGTTGCATAAGCTGCCTCTGGCCTTCAAACTCATGATCCTACTGCCTCAGCCTCCTGAATCACTCAGATTATAGGTGTGCAGAACTGTGCCCAGCTCCTTTATTTCTATATGTATACCCAATTGTACTAGCATCATTTATTGAAAAGGCTATTGTTTTCCCATTGAGATGTCTTGTCTCCTTTCTTAACCAAGAAATTGACAATTTACATGAGGTTTTATTTCTGGATTCTTTATATTTTATTTTAGTTCATTAATCTGTATGTCTCTCCTGATGCAATACCATAAAGTCCTGATTATTTAAACTTCTGTTGTTGCTATTGTTAAGTGAACTTGAGTCCAGTCTGACTCATAGCAATCCTACAACAAAATGAAACACTACTGGACGCTGTGCTGTGCACATGATCTTTTTAAATATTTAAGCCCATTGTTGCAGCCACTGTGTCAGTCTGACTAGTTGAGGATATTCCTTTTTTAAACTTTATATAAGTATTTATATCATGTAGTATGAAAAGTCCAATGTTGCTTAAAATTGTTTTGGCTATAGTAAGTTCTTTGCATGGCCACATAAATTTTACATTCAGCTCCTACAAAAAAGACTACAAAGAGTCTGATTGTCAATACATTGAATACATAAATTAAATTTAGAGAACTGGCATCTTAATAATATTAAATCTTCTGATTCATAAGTGTGATTTATCTTGTCATTTATTTGTTTGATTTGCTTTCTCTAAACAATGTTTTATAGTTTTAGTGCATATATTTTGTTCACTGTAACCTAAATTAGTTCATATTTTCTAAGGCTACTGTAAATTATACTTTCTAAATTTCAATTTCCAATTTTTTATTGTTCTATGGATGTAGACATGATGTTTGTGTTTTGAACATGAATCCTGTGACTTTAGTAAATACATTATTATGGTAGCTTTAAGAGTTTATGATATTTATGTAATCTGTTCATTCATCTACGTTTTGTTGGTTCTGTTAATGTAAAATGTTCATAATATTGCCATAGTATCTATTTTTGGTGCCCATAGAGCCTGCAGTGATATTAATTTTAGTCTATTTTATTACTGATATAGATGAGCCAATTTCTTCCTTATTTTTGTTTTGAGGTTTATGAATTTTATTAATCTTTTCAAAAACTTGGTTTTTACTTTCATTATTCTAATTCTTTTATTTCTGCTTCTCTGTATTTCCCCTCTGCTAACCACTTTTGTTTTCTTTTCTGCAGTTCTTTTTCTGGCCTCCTACAAAGGAAGCCTTTTATGGTTGATTTATTTACTTCTTTTCTAATATCAGAACTTAATATAAGGAATGTTCCTCTAAGTAAGGCCTTAGTTGTTTCCCGCATTTATTTTTTATTTTCATTCACTGAATAGATTGACTTTTCTCTCTTTCCATGTTACCCAGGTTGGTCTCAAACTTCTGGGCTAAAGCAAGTCTCCTACCCTAGCCTCCTGAATAGCTGGGACTACAGGCATGCACCAACACATCTGGCTAAACGCACATATTTTAAAAATTCCCTGTCATTTCTTCTGTAACTCATTTAGCAACGTACTGTTTAATTTCTGAATACTTGAACTTTCCAGATATCTTTCTGGTAATGATTTTTTGTTTACTTTCATATGGTAAAAGAGCACACTTCAGATATTCCTTTTACATTTGTTAGTGTTCCTTGTGCAACTGAAAAGAACATAGATTCTGCTGTTTCTGGATAGAGTTCTGTAAGTGTCAGATTGGTTGGCAGTGCTGTATTTTATTTTTTTGTTTGTTGCTTGTTGTTGTCTACTTGTTTTATCAGTTATTGTGTGTGGAATTTTTTTTTTTTCTGGTACTGGGGGTTGAACCCAGAGCCTCTTGCTTGCATCCCTTCTAAGTGCTGTACCATTGAGCTGCACCCTCAGCTCATTTTTTACCTTTCTTTCTTTTGAGACAGGGTCTTGCTAAATTACACAGATTGTCTCTGGTCTCGAACTTGTGGTCCTCCTGACTCTACCTCCGAAGTTGCTGGGATTTTGTGTGTGTGTGTGTGTGTGTGTGTGTGTGTGTGTGTGTGCGTGGTACTGGGTTTTGAACTCAGGGCCTCACGCTTGCATGCTTTGGACCACTGAGCTGCACCCTGAGCCTAATTTTTTCACTTTTTGAGACAGGGTCTCACTAAGTTACGCAGACTGCCTCTGGTCTCGAACTTGCGATCCTCCTGCCACTGCCTCCCGAGTTGCTGGGATTATAGTGTGCACCACCATTCCTGGCTTCCAAATTGCTAGGATTACAGGCATGAGCCACAGTCCCCAGCTTGAATTTTTTTTTTTTTTAATAGGGCTAGCTTTGAACTCCTGTGCTCAAGTGACCCTCTGCTTCAGCCTCCTGAGAAGCTGGGACTATAGGTGCATACCACTGTACCTGGCTGTGGGAGGAAATCTGATGTCTCCTGTAATTGTGGATTTATTGATTTCTCATTTCTGTTCTATAAGTTTTGCTTTTTGAAATATGAAGCTCTGTTACTAGATATATATTTAGGACTATCATTTATATTATTCTCTTCTTGATGAATTGACCACTTTATTATTATATAATGTTCTTCTTTATCACTGTTAATGTTCTTTGTTCTGAAGTCTGTATCTTCTGTTACTAATATATCTACTTCAGCTTTCTTTTCATTATAATTTATGTGATATATATTTTTCATCTATTCTAGTTTCAGCCTTCATACTTGAAGAGGTTTTCTGGTAGACAACATATGATTTATGAACTCTGACAATTTCTGTTTTTTAAGTGGTGGGCTTAGATGATTCACATTTAATGTAATTAATGATAGAACTAGATCAACACCTATTATGCTAGTAGGTTGTATTTGATCTAGTTCTTCTTTGTACCTTTTCCCTTCTTTTCTACATTTGTGTTGGATTTTTTTCTGCCATTAGATTACTTTGGATTACTTTGTTGACTCCATTATATTTACATTGTAATACCTTTTCACTTTAAAATAATTTTAAACACACAAGGTTGTAAAAAAAAATGTGGCGGTTTCCTGTATTAACTTAGCTTCAAATAATTTCTTTTCTCTTTTTTCTTTCTTTCTTTTCTTTTTTTTTTTTTTTTTTTTTTTTTTTTTTTTTTTTTTTTTTTTTTTTTTTTTTTTTTTTTTTTTTTTTTTTTTTTTTTTTTTTTTTTTTTTTTTTTTTTTTTTTTTTTTTTTTTTTTTTGTGGTACTGGGGGTTGAACCCAAGGTCTCACGTTTGCATGCTTTGCAACTCCTGGACCACTGAGCTGCTGCCTCCAGTCCATTTTTTTACTTTTTGAGACAGGGTTTCACTAAGTTACCCAGATTGCCTCTGGTCTCGAACTTGTGATCCTCCTGCCTTCGCCTCCTGAGCCACTGGGATTACAGGCTTGTGCCACCATGCCTGGCGCTTCAAATAATTTCTTATAAAACCAAAATACATTAACACCATCAGGAAAATGTCATTGGTACTATTTTCTTTTACAGTAATTATGTTATTTTGAAAAGTTATAAAAATGTTGCTACACTGCAGGGTGTGGTGGTGTATGCCCAATGACTCTGGCAACAAAGGCAGGAGGATGGCGCTTTTGAGGACAGAGGCAGCCTGTACAACTTAATGAGTCCCTGTCTGGAGATAAAAAATAAAAAAGGAACTATGGGTACAGCTCAGTGGTAAGCCTCTTGCCAAGTATGCACAAGACCCTAAGTTCAGCCCCCTGTACAGGAAAAAAGGTGGTGCCACACTGAATGCAACCTGCAGCAGTATCCCTGTGGTGTCCAATCTCATCATTTCTGGGAAGCTACTAAGCAGGGTGACCCGGTTACTTGGATGGGAGAATGCTTGGGAATACTAGTTGCTGTGGGCCTGAGAGAAGGACCTGGCAGCCTATTTCCAAAAATAATGAGCCATTGAAAACCTTATGAAGGGCAGGGAAAGCACTGAAAATAGTTCCGGGGATAGGGGGAAGTGTTTTGTATATTGTACCAATGTGATGGCGGCAACTAACAATACTCAACGCAAAGTTTTAAGACAGGAGTCTTTCATTCAGTGTTATGTTTTTGAAATTCATTCAGTTTGTTGTACTTACCAATAGTTCATTCCTTTTAATTGAGTATCCTATTGTATGAAATGCCTGCAGCTGTAGCCCTGTGGCATCCGATCCCGTCAGATCTCAGAAGCTAAGCAGGGTCGGGCCTGGTTAGGACCTGGATGGGAGACCGCCTGGGAACACCAGAAGCTGTAGGCTTGGGAGAAGGACCTGGCAACCCCCTCCCAAAAATCAATCTGCCATTGAAAACCCTATGAACAACAGAGAAGCACTGACAATAGTGTTTCCCCTGTTGTACAGAGGGTCGCTATGAGTCGGATACCGACTCGACGGCACCTAACAACAACAACAACA
>VMDO01020877.1:0-36561 GCA_007922755.1 Pedetes capensis
TAGTACCAGGCATTCATTACCTTTTGAATTTTCTCAAATCACTTATTAATTATTCTTCATATGGATTTAATTTTTATTCAGTATATCTTATAAAACATGTCATGTTGGACAGAAAAATCTATTTATGTTTAAAAGTAGATGGTCTCTGATATTTGTAACTTTGATACCTGCCATCATTGAAAATCAATTCCAGTAGCTTATTTTGTCATCAAGTATCTCAAGGGACAAGTAGAATTGAGAAGTAAATTCCATGTTAAACTTAACTGGCTTTGTTTTTCACAACACTCTTTCAAGTACTCTACACATAAATGCTTTGTATTGCTCTGGGATGCATGTATAAATGTTAGTATAGGCAAGTACTCAGTGTGAATTTAAATTTGATTTATTGTAATCCACATTACTAGGGATATGGCAACATTGAAATAAATGTTTTTTAAAAATAGGAACAAAGGAAACTTTTTTCCTTCTAGAAGGGAACAACAGCAAAATATTTGGATGATTTACTTATGATTTCTCTTTTTTATAGGAAAACTAAAAATGAACAAATTGTATAACTTTAAAAATAATTTAAAACTTGCACAATACTCTACAAAATAATCTGTTCCCTAAATGCATTTTATACTATGCTTTTTAGTAACATTTTGCTGCTCTCCAACTATATCTATGAGACAAAATCTTTAAGGTCAGGGATAGGGAAAACTTTGAACCATGTACATTGTAATTTGCATTCTATTCTTGCTGCAGTCCAGCTGCGGCCTAGGATCCAGGGGTTCCCGAAGGCATATGAGGAGTCAGCGATGGGTAACAGACACAGCAGCTCTGAGGCAGTGTGGATCTGTTCCATTTACTTTTCAGGGAGCTCAATGTTTTATACAATCTTTTTAGGCTTAAGTCATGCAAGCAGTAGGAATAGCACATGCAGTTATCCATGCAACAAAGTTTTCACAAGCACCTGTTAATCATAACAACCCATAGTTCAAAACACAAACTTTACTATCTCCAGACACCAAACACATGGAAGGTCTCTTTCTTTTCAGGCTTTTCATAAATGACAAACTATAATGGGGTATTTGAACTCTATCCTTATTAAACAACAGCCTCTACTCTTTTTTTCTGACTGGGAACCAAGGTTGGTAGATAAGCACCTCCCCATGCTGTATATCCACTCTTTTCCCCAGCTGGGAGCCAAGGTTGGCCTTTGGACAGATAAGCACCTCCATGTTAAATTGTCAAGGAGGCTTTTGTGTTGTGGGAACAGGCCTGTGTATTATTTTGATTGTTCTATACTTTCTTTGTAAACCTTAACTATCATAGGTGGGGCCACTCTAGTCTAAGTAGGGGCTAACAACTCAGCCTGTTGCAGCTGAAGCATAAATTACTTAACACTAGAGTTCCAGGGTGGAAATTGCTGACCAGCTTCAACTAGAATATTATCCACATAACCTTTACAATTGGTGGTCATTACATCTAATTCATATACAAATTTTCTCAGTCATGTCATTCTTTCAGCATTTGTTTCATTAGTTTAATACAATATTAGTTATGAGTATTAGTCTTAAACATGAAGTAATTATGTACATAATAATTAGAAGCAGTAATCCTATTTCTAGAAAGCAAAAAGCACATATTCCTCCATCCCCATCCATTTCTTAGAAGATGAGTTCCTTGAACCCCTCTTCCCCATATCCGTACCTTGTCAGACAATATGGTTAGAAATGGCTGTGGCATATTTTATTATTTATTTATTTTTCTCCATTTAACTTGCATTTTGCAGATGAGGGAAATGAAACTCAGAAGACTTTCAGTGCCTTGATTAGATACATATTTGATATGTACATGAGCCACACAAGCTTAGAGTGCTGCAAATCAAGAGATCTTTTCTGAAAACCAAAATTCTCAGACTGTTGAATATAAGGGCTTCTCCAAGGACTGATGTCTGTCCTAAGGATGTTTCCATATTGAGAGAGGCTAATCTCTTATCTTAGTTAGAGCATACACTACTTACTATCCAAAAACCCTAGAAAGATGTAGAAAAGGAGAACAAGAAGGTAAGTCTATGGTGTAGAGTCTAGTCTATTATAAATGAATGGAAATTTTAAAATAACCAAAAGCACCATGGAATTCTTTGCAAGGAATAAAAGTCTTTGGGAGTCACCTAATACTTTGAGATCTTTGTTAGCTGATGTGTTAGGTAGATTATATGCAAAAATATTTAATTTACCTATTTGATATTTAGTATGAAGGAATCCTAAAATCTCACCCACATGGTTCCAATACATTTACACAAACATCTCAATATTTTATCTTACTAAAAATATTATAGAGAAAAAGGTAAGGTGGTTTTAATACCTACAATATCAAGCACACTTGACTTGATTTTCACTTTTCTTGAGGCTTTATTATAGAAAGCATGTATACTTATAATTGTTAGGCTTTTCTAATTTGATGAAACTTCATTATGAAATTTACCTTTTTGTTTCTGGTTACATTGTGTTTGAAGGCTACTTTATTTGAAGTTATTATAGTTCCTCCAGCTTTCTTTTATTTTCTGTTTGCATGGAGCATTAGTTTCCATCTATTTACTTTCATCCAATTTGATTCTTTTTTTTTTTAAGTGCTGGGGTTTGAACCCAGGGCCTTGCCCTTGCATGCTTTGCAAGTGCTGGACCACTGAGCTGCACTCTGAGCCCCTTTTTTAGTTTTTGAGACAGGGTCTCACTAAGTTACTCAGACTGCCTCTGGTCTTGAACTTGCGATCCTCCTGCCTCCACCCCCCGAGCCACTGGGATTACAGGCATGTAATCCAGCTACATAGGGATAATTTGAACTCTTCTCTCCCTATTTGTATCCTTTTTATTTCTTTCTTGCTTGATTGCTCTGGGTAGGACTTCAATCACTATATTAAGAGAGGGGAGAGTGGACATCCTTGCCTTGTTCTTGATATTGGGGGGAATGCTTTCAATTTTTCCCCACTTAATACACTGTTGAATGTAGGTATGTCATATATGGCCTTTATAATGTTGACATATATTCCTTCTATTCCAAGTTTCTGCAAGACTTTTATCATGAAGGGATTTTGAACTTCATCAAAAGCTTTTTGAGCATCAAGGGAGATGATTATATGATTTCTGTCTGTGAGTCTCTTGATAAGTTGATTACATTAATTAATTTGCATGTTGAATCAGCCTTGCATGTATGGAATGAAGCCCAACTGATCATAGTATATAATCTTTTTTGTGTGTTGCCATATTCAGTTTGTAAGAATTTCATCCAGGATACTTGCATCAATGTTCATCAGAGAAATTAGTCTACAGTTTTTATTTTTATAGTGTCTTTGTGAGGTTTTGATATCAAGGTGATACTAATTTTGTACAATGAATTTGGAAGTATACCTTCCATCTCTATTTTATGTAATAATTTGAGGAGGATAGGTATTAATTCTTTTTTTAAAGGTTTGATAGAATTCAACCATGAACCCACAATGTTCTGGGATTTTCATTATTGGAGGCTTTTTATTGTTGCTTCAGTTCTGTTGCTTGTTATGTTGCTGCCATTTTTAGGTGTTGTTGAGTAAAGTCTGACTCATAGCAACACTATGTCTAATACAACAAATCGCTCCTCAACACTGGACCATGACTGACACTATGTCAGTTCTTCTCCTCTGTTCATAGGGTTTTCAATGAATGCTTGTTTTACAAGATTGTTTCAGGAGTGGGCTGCCAAGTCCTTCTCTCATTTTTGCAGTGCTAGGGATTGAACCCAGGGCCTCAGAGTACACAGAGCAAAGATTCACCCAACTGAGCTGAACCTCAGACCCCTCATTGCTTGTTATAGGTCTATTTTATTTGTTTATACCTTCAGATAATTTTGGTAAATCATATGTATTAAGAAATTTATGTATTTCTTCTGCATTTTCATTTTTTTGTGGAGTACAGTTCTCAAAGTAGTCTGTGATCTTCTGAATGTGATTAGTATCATTGGTTCTGACCCCTTTTCAATGCTAATTGTATTAATTTGGGTCTTTTTTCTTATTTGAGTGAATTTGGCTAAGGATTAATCAATTTTACTTATCTTTTCAAAGAACTGACTCTTGGTTTCATTAATTTTTTGTATTGTCCTTTCAATCTATATTTCACTAATCTCTGTGTTGATTTTAATGATTTCTTTTTCCTTGCTTGTTTTAGGATTGGCTTAGTGATATTTTTCTGGTGACTTAAGGTGTATCATGAAGTTATTTAATTGGGCCTTCCCTATCTTTTTAATGTAGGCATTGATGGCTATGAACTTCATTTGTATGACTGTGTTTGCTGTATCCCATAGACTTTGGTAGGTTGTGTTTTCATTATCATTTGATTAAAGGAAATTTTTAATTTACTTTCACATTTATTTGATGAACCATTGATTATTCAGAAGTATTTTATTTAATCTCCATGTGTTTTTAACATTTTTGTAGTTTCCTTGCTACTGACTTCTAGTTTTATTCCATTATTTTCTGACAAGGTATAAAGAATGAGCTCAAAGTTTTTGTATTTGTTGAGGCAAGTTTATAGAATATAGTCTGTTTTAGCAAAAGTCCCACGTGGTGCTGAGAAGAATGTGCATTCAGTCTGTATTGGATGGAAAATCCTGTAGACATCTGTTAGGTCCAACTGGTCTGTTGTTTTTGTTGTTAGATGCCATCAAGTTGGGTCTGACTCATACTGACCTTATGTACAATAAATGAAACATTACCATAGTGCCATGCCCAGCACTATAACTGTGCTTCTCTGCTATTCATAGGGTTTTCAGTGGATGATCATACCAGGAGTGTGCTGCTGAGACAGCATTAGCAGGTGATCTCCCTTCTAAGCACTAATCAGGCATGGCATGGCTTAGCTTCTGAAATCTGATGAGATCAGATGCCAGGGTGGTGGGGCTGCAGGCAGTTAGTCTGTGGTGTTCTTTAAGTCCATCATTTCTTTGTTGATTTTTTTGCTTTGATGACCTACTTATTGAAGAGAGTGGGATGTTGAGGTATTAGACAATTTTTTGTGTTCCTTTATTGCCAGTAACCTTTGCTTTATGAAATGACTTTTACTGGTATTTGGCATGTAAATATTAGCTCATTTATGTTCCCTTAGTAGATTGTTACATTTATTAATATGTAATAACTTTCGTTGTCCTTTCTGATTAATTAAGTATGTGAGTAAAGTTTGCTAGAAATTAGTATACCTACCCCCAATTTTTCTTGTTTTCCACATGCTGGGTAAGTTTTTCAAACCTTTTATTTTGCAGCTATTTTTGTTCTTGTGAATTAGATGAGTATCATGAATCCTACATATCAAAGGTTTATGTATTTTGATCTAGTTTGCCAATTGGTGTCTTTTAAATGATGAGTTAAGACTATTTGTGTTCAGAGTAGTTATTCTTATTCTTAGTTTTATTCTTATACTTATGGCACTGGGAGTTGAGCCCAGGGACTCACACTTGCATGCTCTGCTAGTGCTGGGCCACTGAGCTGCACCCTCAGCCCATTTACTTACTTTTTGAGACAGGGTCTCACTAAGTTACTCACTGCCTCTGGTCTCAAACCTGTGATCCTCCTGCCTCTGCCTCCCAAGCTGCTGGGATTACAGGCATGCACCACCGCGCACAGCCATTCAGAGTAATTATTGAGAAAAGTACAGTGTTTCATATGGATGTATTGGTTGTTCCTTTTTTTCTTAAGATCAGAATGGAAAAGAGAAAGAGAGAAGATGAGAGAGGAATGGGAAAGAGAATTGTTGGTTGTTTCTGTGTGGGGTTTGGATTTTACTTTTTCTTTGTCACCTGTTCATGTTAGGATTTTTTCTGGTTTATTAGGTTGGATATTAGGTTGGATATTTATTAGTATGACTTGTTCTTGCATTCCTCTCATGGAGTTTATTCATTCCTGTGGTCTTGCATTTGTTTTTTTCCTTCTTCTTCTGTATGTAACATTTCTTTATTCAACCTCTGAAATGCTGGCTTGATTGTTAAGAATTACTTAAGCTTGCGTTTATCATGAAAAGTCTTTATTTCAGAGGCAGAAGGTGGTGGATGGATAAGAGTTATGCTTCAAGCAGGGTAGAAAATGGTTAGGGAAAATTGTGAAGTTTTCTACTCAAACAAAATAAAAACAAAAAGAGTGGAGTGGAGCTTTACTTGTTAAGAAAAAATGGGATCACACAAGGACAACTGACCAAATAGCAGAGACTAAAACAACAGAGAAGAGGATGAAATGGCAGGACAACTCTCCATAATCATCAGCCCCAGGGAAGATGACAGCAGAGGGTGTTGGAGTATACAGAGTCCTTTGGAAGGTGTATGGCTTAAATGATATCCAGTAGGGCCATCCTTGAAGGGAGTGGATGGCAGGGGAAAAGAAAGCACATCATGCAAGGTTGTGAGGCTGAAAAGACCCAGAAGGGCCATTGCTGATTCCAGATGGCTTGCAGGAGATAAGGTGCAGCCATCAGCAAGGGCTCCCAGATGAAGACCAAACCAGGGGGCAATCTGTGCCACTGGGCTCCTGGAAGCTAACAAGGGGGAGACACCTGCAAGGCCACATCACCAAAAAATGACCCAGCATGGCTATTTTGGATGGCAAGTGCCTGCAATATGTTACAGTAGGGCACTTGGCTAGGACACATGCCTGAAGAAAGTGTGGAAAGGCTTTCTTTGATGGTCACAGCTGGTAGAAAGGAAGGTAAAGAAAGTGGAGGTCTGCAGAACTCTCCAAGGCAGAGGCCAGATGACACTGGCCCACTATAGGGTCTTAAACCTGGAGACTGTTTTTTATTAGGGAGAGATAGTTGCTGCCATGGCATCTCAAGCCATGGGAACCATGAGATAGAGGGAATGAAACTAAAAGTTGGTGAGTTCAGGAGACAGAGAGGAGAGGCAGTTGCTGCTGGATTCCTGAGCTAAAGAAAGCTTGTTCAGAATAAGGTGTGTCTGGGGCCCAGTAAGTCTTGTGATATGGAGAAGTAGTAGCATGGGTCTGGGGAGCTTAAGACACACTCTTTAGGCTGCCATGTGATTAGGGGCTAGGAACACAGGGGAGAGGGAGAAGCCAAGAGGGCATTGCTGAATGCAGAGGATGCAGCAAGAAATAGGCACTGGACACTGAGGCTGCACACTATGGGGGTGTGGGAGGGAGAGAGAAGTGCCAGCAACCCATCAACCCTCAAACTCATGGGAAAGTCTAGGAGAATCTCTTTGCACATGGAGGAGGTGGGACCTAATACCAAGACCATGAGCAATCTTCAGCAGAAAAACACACAAATTATGAAAGGACATGCTGGATGGAAAGATCCTATAGACCAAAACATCTTAACAGATAATGTAAAGATAACCAGATTCCTGGAGATGCCTGAGGAGAAATTAGAATCATGTAAACATGCTAAAACACCTCAGAGTCACAGACTTGAAAGCAATTGACTCACTGGAAAAATGACTATCTAATTTGGAAGAACAATTCTTTAGAGAAACAGAAATTCTTAAGAAACATCAAGCAGAAATCCTTGAGATGCAAAGAAAATTAAGCATTAGAAATCAGCATTATGTTAGAAAAGAAAATCAGCATTATGTTAGAATCTTCAGTTTCAAAACTAGATGAAGATGAAAACAGAACAGCTGAAGCTGAGGAAAAGGCAGAAGATCTTATTTACTCACATCCTAAGTTAGAATGATGAAGCAGTGTGACCAAGTCTTTAAAGAGATATTTGACAAAATGAAGAAATGAAACCTATGAATTCAAGGGGTCCATCAAAGATCCAAAAACAACATGAGAGGCTTAGGAAATTTATTCAAAGAAATATTAGATAAAAACTTCCCAAACCTAAGGCAAGAACTGGACACTTATACAACTGAAGCATTCAGAACCCCACATAGAATAGAACAGATCCTCCCCATGAAACATAATTAAAAAGCTAAATCTAGAGAGCAAAGAAGCTATTCTAAAAGTTACAAGAGAGAAATGCCAATTCACAAATGCAAATCCATCAGAATAACAGTAGACTTCTCAGCAGACTTCTCAACAATAATATTAAAGGCAAGGAAAAATTAGAGTCATCATCCAAGTTCTGAAAAATAATAACTACCAACCAAGATTATATTATCCAGCAAAGTTATCTTTTAAAATAGATGGTGAGTAAAAGGGATTCCTTAATATTACCTCATTTAAATGATTTAAAGTCACTAAGGCAGTATTGCAGAGGATCCTCCATGAACCACCACATATAGGGGAGGTAAGACAACCCCAAATACTAGATCAAAGAACAATAATAAATATGAGAGGAACTTAAGGAGAAATAGGCCAAATATTAATTAAAAGGTAGCAAGTATGAAATTAATGCAGAATAATAAGCACATCTCAATAATTACTCTCAATGTAAATGAGAGTCACCAATCAAGAGACATAGACTGGCCAATTGGGTTAAAAATCATAAAACTTTGATATGTGGCATTTAAGAAATTCACCTCACCCAAAAGATCATAAAGGTTGAAAATCAAATGGTGGAAAACAATATACCAGTCATGTGGGAAACAACAGAAAAGCAGGAGTTGTGATACTAACTTCAGACAGATTAGACTTCAATTCCAAACTAATCAGAAGAGGCAAAGGATGACGTTACATATTAGTAAAAGGAACAGTCAAGCAGGAGCCCACAACATTACTTAATATTTACCCAATAAATACAGGGGCATCTATCTTCATAAAACAAACTCTTTTGGAGATAAAGGAACACATTGAGAAAAATACAATAATTATGGGATATTTGAGTACTTCATTTTCTACAAGAGACAAGTCATCAGACAAGTCATCAATAGAGAAATGAAGGACGTAACTTGTATGATAGACCAGCTGGGCCTAACTGTTGCCTTCAGAATATTCTGTCCATCAGATGTGGAATGCACATCCTTTTTAGCATAACATGGAACTTTTTCTAAGATAGGCCACATTTTAATCCACAAAAATAGCCTTTAACAAATATTAAAAAGTAGAAGTTCTCCATTGTACCATGTCAGATCACAATGGAATAAAACTAGAACATAAAAACAATAAAAATTTCAGAAATCTTACAAAGTCATGGAGACTAAATACACTGCTGAATTATCAATAGGCTATTAAAGAAACCAGACCAGCAATGTAAAAGTTCCTATAATCAAATAAGGATGAGAACACATCCTACCAAAATCTATGGGATACAGAAAAGGCCGTTATAACAGAGAACTTCATAGCCATGATTGCTCTCATCAATACCTTAGGAAAGGTCTAATTCAATAACTCAGTGACATATCTCAAGGTGTTAGAAAGCCACCAACAGGCCAATTCTAATAGGAGCACTCAGACAGGAACTATAAAGGTCAAGGCAGAGATATCCCAACTAGAATCTAAAAAGATAATTCATAGAATTAATAAGACTAAGAGCTGGTTCTTTGAAAACTTTAATAAAATAAATGCCCCCTTAGCCAGTGTCACCAAAATAAAAAAGGCCTAAATTTAAAAAAATAGAGATGAGAATTGCATCATAACCATTGAAAACAATGAAATCCAGAAAATCAGCAGAGAATACTTTGAGAAGTTGTATTCCACCAAAACCAAAATATACAGAAATTGATAAATCCAACAACACAGATGAATTACCAAAATTAAGCCCAGAGGACATAAGCAATATAAACAGACCCATTAAATCCACCAAAATAGAGAAGGTAATAAAAAGCCTACTAACAAAGAAAAGCCCAGGCCCTGATGAGTTCACAGTAGAATTCTATTAAACTTTTAAAGAAAAATTAATACCTTATTCCTCAAAATATTTCAAAAAGTAGAAAAGGAAGGGGAACTCCCAAACTCATTCTATGAAACCACTATTACTCTGAGAACAAAATCTGGCAAGGATACTTCAAAGAAAGAGAACAATAGACCAATTCCCTGATGAACATTGATGTTAAAATTCCCAACAAAATCCTAGCAAACTGAATTCAGCAAAACATTAAAAAGATCATACACCATGATCAAGTGGGCTTCATTCTACAGATGTAAGTCTGGTTTGACATGTGAAAATCAATCAGTGTAATTCAACATATCAAGAGACTTACATAACAAAGTCATATGATCATCTCAATCAAAGCTGAGAATTCCTTTGACAAAGTGCAACAGCCTTTCATGATAAAAAAACTCAGAGAAGATGAGCACAATAGGGAAATAATTCAACATCATAAAGACCATTTATGACAGACTTACAGCCAATATCATATTAAACAGGGAAAAATTGACACCATTTCTTTTAAGATCAGGAACAAGACAAGGATGTCCACTCTCTCCTATCTTATTCAATATTGTGATCAAAGTTCTAGCCTGAGCAATCAGACAAGAGAAGAAATCAAATTCATACAGAGAGTCAAGGAAGACTCTCTGTTATTCATGAACAACATTATACTTCACCTAAAGGACCCAAAAAATTCCTCTAGAAAACTCTGAGACTGAATTATCTCTTTCAGCAAAGTAGCAGGATACAAAATCAACACTCAAAAATCAGTAGCCTTCCTTTATACCAATGGTAAACAGGAAGAGAAGGAAATTAAGGGAACAATCCCTTTCACAATGGCTCACTAAAAGTTAAACATTTGCAAATTAATTTACCAAAGACTCTGAAAAGGTCTATAAGGAAAATGCCAAAATACTAAAGAAAGAAATTGCAGTGGATACTAGAGGATGGAAAGACTTTCACTGCTCATGGATTGGAAGAATAAATATTGTAAAAATGTCTATACTACCTAAAGCACCTTACAGATTTAATGCAATCCCCATTAATACTCCAGTGACAGACTTTGAAGAAATAGAAAAAAAATCCAAAAATTCATAGGGAAACACAAAAGACCGAGTATAGCCAAAACAATCTTAAGCTGCAATAGGTGGGAATCACAATATCTGACTTTAAATTATTGTTGTTGTTGTTAGGTGCCGTCGAGTCGGTATCCAACTCATAGCGACCCTCTGTACAACAGGCGAAACACTATTGTCAGTGCTTCTCTGCTGTTCATAGGGTTTTCAATGGCAGATTGATTTTTGGGAGGGGGTTTCCAGGTCCTTCTCCCAAGCCTACAGCTTCTGGTGTTCCCAGGCGGTCTCCCATCCAGGTACTAACAAGGCCCAACCCTGCTTAGCTTCCAAGATCTGACAGGATTGGATGCCACAGGGCTAACGCTGTAGGCTTAAATTATTATAGAAGCAAAATATACTATAGAAGCAAAAATGCCCCTTGGTACTGATAGGAAAATAGGCTTGAAGACCAGTGAAGTAGAATCAACTATCCAGAGATGCATGTAGCTCCAGCCACCTGATCTTTGACAAAGGGGCTAATGATGCTGAACAGAGAAAGGTAACCTCTTCAACAAATGGTACTGGAAAACTTGGCTATCCACTTGCAGAAAAATGAAAATAGAAACATCTCTCCATTTGCATGAGAGCCAACTTGAAGTGGATAAGAGACCTCAACATAAAACCAGAACCCTAAAACTACTAGAAGAAAAGATAGGAAACACACTCTAGCATAGTAAGCATAAGAAAGGGTTTCCTTATGAAGACTAAAATTGCTTAGGAAATCACACCAAGAACTGATGAATGGGATTACATGAAGGTAAAAAGCTTCTGTACAATAAAGGAAACAAAAAACAGAGTTAAGAAAGAACCCATCGAATGGGAGAAAATCTTTGCATCCTACCTATCCAACAGATTACTAATTTCTAGAATTTAGAAATAATTCAATAAAGCAAATCCCAAGAACACAAATAACCCAATGCATGAGTGGGCAAAGGAAATAAATAGTTCTCAAACAAAGAATTTTGTAGGGCTAAAAGAAACACATGCAAAATGCTCAATATCCCTACCTATTAGGGAAATACAAATCAAAACAACTCTGAGATTCCATCTAACTCCATTAAGAATGGCCAAGGTCAATAAAACAAATAACAAATGCAGGTGAGGATGTGGAGAAAAAGGAGCACTTTTATGCTGCTACTGGGACTGTAAATTAGCTCACCCACCTTATAAGTCTATGTGGAGATACCTCAGAAAACTAAAAATAAAACTACCATAGGACCCAGCATTCCACTCCTGGGAATATACCTAAAGGAAAGCAAGTCATCATACCATAGACACACAGGCATTTCCATATTTAATGCAGCACTCTTCACAATAGCAAGGATATAGAACAAACCACGATGCCATTAACAGAAGAATAGATTAAAAAATTATGGTACAAATGCCCAGTGGAATATTACTAAGCAATAAAAAAGTGTGAAGTAATGTTATTTGTAGTAAAATGGATGGAACTGGAGAATATCATCTTCACTGAATAAACACTGGCTCAAGAAGAGAAATACCTTATGTTCTCACTCTTATGTGGTAGTTGAATCTTACTTAAAGGAAGAAAAATCCTATACCTATGTAGATATATAAAAATACACAAACTTAGCAAAGATGGGACAATACAAAGAGGAGAAAAAAAGGAGGGAAGGAACTAGCAAAAGGAAGAAAAGATGATGGAAGATGGACAGGGAGGAGAAGCAATGTAAAGGGGGAGAGGATTTTCTCAATGTACTTGGATGGAACTTCCTGAATACATGGGAAAAACTGTTACTGTTATTTTTGTTAGGTGCTATCGAGTCAGAAGTAGGGGAATATAACCCATATATGCATATGAGTTTTATTACATAATAGTTAAAATTTCCATAAACTTAATTAGTTGATGACAGTATAACCAAAAGTGGTCTAATAGTTGCATAGTGGAAAAAGCAAATACTATATTAGTCTGTACCCCACCAACATTTATTAATAAAGGAGAAAAAAGAAAGAGTCTTTATTTCTACATCTATTTAACGGATCATTTTGCTGGATGTAGTATTCTTGGCTGGCAGTTATTTGTTTTCAGGACTTGGAATATCTCAGTTCATTCTTTCTTTGCTTTTAGGGCTGCTCTTGAAAAGTCTGATTTTATTCGGATGGGTTTGCCTTTGTATGTTAGCTGCTATTTTTCTCCTGCAGCCTTTAAATCTGTTTCTTTGCTTTGTATTTTTAGCATTCCAATTATAATGTGATGTGGAGAGGATATTTTCTTGTCTAATCTATTTGGAATTTTGGGTGCTTCTAAGGTTTGGGTGTATATTTTTTCCCTTAGGTTTTAGCACTATTTCTTAACTCCATGACTGCTGTTGTGTTGTTGTTAGGTGCCGTCGAGTCGGTATCCAACTCATAGCGACCCTCATTGAAAACCCTATGAAGGTCGCTATGAGTCGGATACCGACTCGATGGCACCCAACAACAACAACAACAACAACAAGCACTATTTCATTAAATATGTTTTCTATGCCTCTCAGAGGAGGTTCACCTCCTTGGACCCCTGGTATTCACAGATTATGTTAATTCATTTTATCAATTACCTCTTAAAAGCTGTCATTTTGTTTCATTATTTTGTCCTTCTATTCAGTATCTGAATAGGCCTGCAGCGGTAGCCCTGTGGAATCTGATCCCGTCAGATCTTGGAAGCTAAGCAGGGCCAGCCCTGGTTAGTACCTGGATGGGAGACTGTCTGGAACATCAGGTGCTGCAGGCTTGGGAGAAGAACCTGGCAACCCCCTCCCAAAAATCAATCTGCCATTGAAAACCCTATGAACAGCAGAGAAGCACTGACAATAGTGTTTCCCCTGTTGTACAGAGGGTTGCTATGAGTCAGATACTAACTCCACGGCACCTAACAACAACAACAACAGTATCTGAATAAGCTCTTCAACCTTTTCTTCTCTCCCTAATATTCTGTTTTCCACTTCATCCAGTCTACACATGTTACTTTTCACTGTAATTTTTATTTGATAGACTTTTTTTAAATTCCAACATTTCTGTTTGATTCTCTTTCTGGATCTCAATTTCTTTGCTTAATTTTTCTTTTAAATTAGATACTCTTTTCCTTTTTATCTATAGTTGAAACTATCTACCCAACTCTGTTGTGGACTCTGCTTTCTATTTTATTCCTTTTGCTTTTCTCTGTTCTGTATAAAGCCTATCTCTTCCAATTTTAACTCTTTTGTTTCACTAGATCTCTTGTAGGGTGTTACAATCTGCCATCTTGACCCATTCTCTCAAGTACTTAGAAGCAGACTTTTAAATTCTTTATCTGGTATTTCAAGCATTTGGGTGTCTTTTATTTCAGTTATTGAAGGGTTATGGCCACTAGGGATATTTTCTTCTTCTTGCTTCTTGTTTTTTTCATATTTCTTATCATTCTTGCTTTAGTTTTGGGCATTCTTTAGTCTGGCCATTTCTGCCTTATCTATTTGGGGTCATCCTTGGCTTAAGATTTTAGTCTCCAGAATCATGCAAGGCATAGAAAGCATTCTGCTGCTAAAGTAATTGCTTCATCTAAAACCACATTTATAATCACCATTAATTTTGTTCAAGGCCAGGTAATATTTAAAAAGTTACCTGTGGGAAATGGTTGGTAGGAGTATTGAACGGTTTGGGGGATAAATAATGAATATCATAAAGTTATGGGTGGCAGAGAGATGAAGAACCAATAGATATCGGTTGGGAGTAGGGGAAAGAACAGGATTATATAGGGATAAGGAAGAGGAATAAACAGAAGGGGGAGTGTTGGGCTGTAAGTGAGAAAAGAGCAGGAAAAATTATATATCTACTTGTTCTTTACATATTCTACACACACACACACACACACGTTAAACAAATATTGCAAGAGCTATAGCAAATACAGGGATGAAAGATCAACTATTTTTGTTTTGACAAATAAATTTTGGAAGTATTGACAGTATTATTATTAACTAACTGTGATACCCTAAGTGGAATAATTATGGCTAAAAATTTTGACTGGTGAGAAGGTTGAAGAAAGGGAACAGAATCTACAGAAGGAAAAGAACAGAAAAATAGATGAAGAGAAAAGGAAAAAAGGAAAGAAAAGAAAAACTAAAAGAGCACAAAAGCAAAACAATAAAACCCCAAGCCCCAAAACAGAAAAAAAAAAAAAAACATACAAAGGAAAAAAAAAAGAAAAAGAAAAAGAAATCAACCCGCACAGACTGGTTCCATCTCGGTGTCTGTCACCCAATTCCTTGTGAGTCCAACTTGCCCTCTGGGTGTTGCCAAACAGCTGGCACAGTTTTCACTCCCCACTGCAGTTCCAGATCAGTTCTCATATTGGGCATGTGTTCTATTCCTCCACACACCTGTGGGGCAATCGTGCTCTGGGCCCTCTGTCCCATGGACCATCACGATCCCTTGTCTGGGATTCACAATCCCTTGTCTGGGACCATCACAAGCCCCTTGATCTGGGAGCTGGTCTGATGCTCAACTGTGTACCAGTTCTTTTTCCCCCAGAATGGTTGCAATAAAACTTGTAGGGTCTGTGATTTTAGCCATAATGAACAGAGCCCATGATATGGGAGGGCTGCCTGGGAAGTTTGTGTATCTGGAGGTGCCCAGCTATGACCTATTCCTCTGGGTGGGTTAGCAGCCCCTCAGGTGATTATTTATTTGGAAGTTTATCTGGCTTCAGGTTGATCTCAATGCTTTGTTTCCTTACACTCACTAAGCCTCTCCAACCCAAGCATGTGTTCCTCTGCACAACTGTGCATTCAGACTTCTCTCCCCAGCATAGCTACAGACAATTCACCTGACTCTGGCTCCAGCCCGGATGACGCACAAAGCAAGAGCTGGGGTGGGTCGCCTACAGGGTGTTCAACAGTAATCTACTCTGCAGGGAAGATGACAACATGACTTAAAGTTTGTTTGATTGGGAACTAGTCTAGCTCCCATACATGCCTGATTCGGTGGTTTCTTAAGTGCCTGGGGCTCTTCCCCAGGGGATTAAATAAAACTGAGTCCCTTTGTCTCTCAGAATGCATTTACTGTGGATATCTATTCCCCCTAGGCATTGTGACATGGTGTTCCCAGAGCCCCTGATCAGTGATTATTTCCTGTTTGTCACCAGTCTGATCTATAGTGCAAGTGGCTATTTTTTACCTGTTAGGGTAGCAGCTTTCTTTTCCTGCTGCTATGCTTGGTGCTGCATTCTGACAGTGATCTCATTCTGAATTTCTACATTTTTTTTCCTTTTTTCTTTTTGTCTGCAGTTGAGACTATTTACCCAATTCTGTTGTGGACTTTGCCTTTCATTTTTTTCCTTTTTGCTATTTTTCTCTGTTATGTACAAAATCTATCTTTTGCTCTTTTAGCTCTCCTGTTTCACTTGTCTCTTGGAGGGTATTATCAGTCTACCATCTTGACTCATACCTTTTTTTATAAATGATAAAAATAAAATTAGTCAATGTATCACCTAATAAGTTTAATGCATTTCCCAACTGCAAGTGTTTTCTCCCTCCTTATTTCTCATCATCTACTTTCTGTACTTCTCTTTTGATGCTGGTAATTTTATTTAAAACTAAATTATTTCTTCATTTTTCTTAATTTTCATTTTTTGTAGCCCTAACTGAGTCCTTTGAAAGCAAGATTCATGTTTATCTGTACCTACTTTACCACCTAAAAGTTCCATTCATTTAGAATGTATTCAGAATTTTTTGATTTGCAAGTGATTGCTTAAAACATCTTTTATGTATTTTTATTGTGAGGGCAAAACAAGCTATTGGCCTATTTGTACTGAGGTATACTGAAGGATATTATTATAATCTCTTCTTGGAAAGAGAAGACAGTAATATTCTTGTCAAATGTGTTTAAATTTAGACATTATAAATGTGTGGACATAGATGTATGTTTGGAAAGAATTACATATCATTTGGTATAATTTAGTAAGACCAAGTTATAAGGATTTTAATTTTAATGCATTTTTATTTCCTATCTGAAGCAAAATGAAATAGTTGAGTGGATAAACTCATATTAATGCAAATGAATCCTAGAAGGAAATAAACTAATAAAAAATAAACACATTACTCATGTAGCACTGACATGATATTGGATTTTGAATATGTGATGATTAAATATGTGTTTGATTGAAAGATGGACAGAAACAGAAATGGAAGGCAGTGGGAAGTCTGGGAGTTAATGGGAAATCTTCGGTGAATGATTTCCTGAGATCTGATGTTCCTACTTAGATCATGTTAACAAAAACTTGGAGAGGATCTAGAAGTCAATTGTTGTTGTTGTTGTTAGGTGCTGTCGAGTCGTGTCCGACTGATAGCCACCCTTATAGAGTTTTCAATGGCTGATTGTTTCGGGATTGCCTCAGGAGTGGGTTGCTACATCCTTCTCCCGTTTTTGTGGTGCTGGGAATCGAACTCGGGACCTCATAGGCTACAGAGCGGTGCTCTACCAACTGAGCTAAATCCCAGGCTCAAAGTCAATTAGTAGGCTCAAAAAGAGCTATTAGTAGCACTACAGCAGGGTTCCCAACTCCCCAGGCCACTGACCGATAGTAGTAGATGGCCTATTAGGAACCTGGCCATGCAATAGGAGGTGAACAGTCAACAAGTAAGCCGAACTTCATTTGTATTCACAGCAGCTCCCCATTGCTAGAATCATTCCAAAACCAACCCTCACCCTTGTCTGTGGAAAATTGTCTTTCACAAATATGGTCCCTGGTACCAAAAAGGTTGGGGAACTATTGCATTACAGGATGCATTGACATTCACCTTAAGTGTGAGAGTATCCTGCCTTAAAATAAGATATCTGCAACTTAGTGAAATTTGTACTTGTCAGTAACTGATATTAAATGTTCAGGCTAGTCAAGTCATTGGAGGATTAAAATAGGTCCTTTTTTGTTTTATCTGTTTAATGTAGAAGTTATCTGCTATATTAAAAAGGATGGGTGAACAGATAAATGAAAGTTTTTAACATTAAATATTTGCCACAACTAATTAAAGATACACTTAAGAAGTTGTGTCACTTAAAATGCTTTTAGCTGCAGGTAAAAGAAACTTCGTGAGGCATCATGGCACATGCTTATAATCCCAGCAACTTGGGAGGTTAAGGCAGGAGGTTTGTGAGTTTGAGGCTAGAGGCAGTACCTTAGTGAGACCCTGTCTCAAAATAAACAAAAAAATGACAAAGGGGTTGGGGGTGCAGCTCTGTGTTAGAGTGCTTACCTAGCATGTGTGAGGCCCTGGGTTCAACCTCTAGTACTGAAAAAAAAAAAAGCCTTTGAGTATAACAGAGTTTACCTCACAGAGCAAAATTTCAGACATAGGATAGCATCCTGACCAAATGTCATCAGGGCTCTGGTTCCTTATCTCAGCTGCTTAACATTGCTTTCCATTTGATATTGACTTTGGCTTTGTTCTTGTGCAAAAGGTGGCTCCCAGAACCTACTGGGAAATATGTTTTGTTCAGTGACGGTGAGAAAGAGAAACTCTCTTCTAATTATGGAGTATAAATCCTTTTCTTTTGTCAGATTCATCCATACACCCACTGCTGGACCTGTAACAATTTCTAGTAGAATGCTGTGTACCAATTGGCTTCACTCTAGGTCCTTAAAGAAAACTTGGCAAAGATTAACACAAGGTTAGACTAATTAAAATGAAGAATTGATATTTTAAATAGGATGAAGAAGAGAACACATGCTGGTTAGACCAACTCAGGATTTATTGAAAGAGTCTACCGTGATTGGTAATATAATGAGCATAGATGTTGAAATGTAAAAGTCAGAAAACATAAGTAAATCACTGTGTTAGACAAGTTTTGCTGCAGCAAAACACCACTGAATTTCATTTTACTGGTTATATTCTCCCAATAAAATTGAAAAAGTTAAGGTTGTGAATTTTCTTTAAGGTTAAAATTGGTAGTTTTTCCCCAATTCTTAGAAGAAACAAGCAAATACAATCAGTTTATACTAAAATTATTTGAAGAGATTCTTCATTAGATTGAGATGAGGAAAATTATACTTGAAAGTTTTCATGTTAACTTAAAATTATGTTCAAATAATAACACTATTTAAATTTATATATTCAGATATCTGCTTTTAAGCAATGCCAGTAAGAAGATATTATAAAATATAAAAAACAATTATCTATTCAGTTGAACAAAAATATATTCAAAGAACAAATGACTTTTTAAAAATGCCATAGATGTTAATCACTGTGGCTTTTAAAATATGTCAGAATATACTTGAAGTGGTATGAAGGTGATATTGTCTTTCAGAGACCCTAAAAGTTTAAAATTCATCATACATGTCTCCAGATTTAGATAATTGTCAATATGAATAGGTATAGTAGGTCATATGTGTAACTTATCTAAAAAGGTTGAGATATTTCAAATTTCTTTTTAAAAAATGGAGCTCCTGTAAGTGGCTTCCTTTGTTTGGGGACTCTTAAATCACCATAGATCTTCCTTTGGGATGGAAAACTGTGTATTAGAATTTTTCATAATTAGCAGAGAACCTTTCACTGTAAGTGCATTTTTATGAATAAAACATTATAAAGTACTTAACCTAAATTTGGACCTCTGTCCTAATTTTAAGGAGCAGTACAGGTCAAAATTTGTACTTTGCACATTTTCCTGTGTAAATCTGGCATAACACATTTTACTAGTGTGAGTACTCTTTTGCAAATAGTTACTGATTTGCTTAAAGAGTTCAGTAGTCCAGGCAATTGTTCATGACCTCTGACATTGCTGCATTTCTCCTACTATGCACAAATCTGCCTGGCAGCCACAATAAATAGGGCTAAGACATCCCTTAGAAGAAGTGTGGGTGATTTATCTTAAAAATAGAGAAAATTTTATTAAAGTAATTTTAAGCTGATTGCACGGTTTATTCTTTCATAGACTAGGATATTTGCTTTCTCTAAATTGTGAACCACTGTCTATAATGACTTATCTTTGTTAGGAACCTGAAAGTAGCAATTAACTCACAAAAGAGAATAGGCACTTCATTTCATCATCTACCAAACACTGATCTGATTTATGTTTAGAAATTTAATATGTAGCAGCACTGTAGAAATGATTGTATAAAAATATCAATTTCTTCATCTGCCTCTAAAATGTTCTAGTATTCAAATGGTAATGAATTGAATAAGAGCAGATGGCAGATAATACAAAATCTGAGATTTCTTTCTAGGATCACATAAATCCCTTAAGAAAAGATGCTAACAAAATTTACCCTTGAATATCAGAACAATTATTTAATGAGAATAACAAGGAACTTTAACTATAGTAGCTAAAATTAAATTAATGGCTATTTGTTTTGTATTGGAACTTAAATCAATAAAGGATTAAATTTGGCAGAAGGTTGTTTTGTACTAGGAGTTTCATAAGGAATATCTGATAAACAGGAAACATGAAGAGGTTGAATAAGAAGCTAGTTGAATTCACTTAAAGTAGTTGAAACACATTGTCCTTATTGGCATTAGTCAGGCTTCTTACAGTAGTGAAAATAGGTTCTATCAATTATCCATAGACATAGGCTTTAAACCAATAGAATTGGTTTTAAACAAATGACTGGTTCTTTTTCCACCTTATGGACATAGCATTTACTTAATTCTTCAATGCAGAGATAAAATGGTAAACATTTTAATTCCTTGAGGGAAAATATACCCTGTTTTGCAGCCCTTAAGTACTCTATTAGTCTTCCTGATTACTTAAAAACAGATTTATTGTATCTCCTACAAAGTTATACCTGTTTCGTTTTGAAATTAGCTCAATAAAGGATCTGCTTTTAAAGTATGCCAGAAAGTTAAAGCATAAATAACAAACCAAAATGCTGTATAATAATTTGTAAGTCTCTCTCATGACATTCATTATAAAAGAAGGTGGTAGATTTAGTAGATTTATTTCCATATTACTTACTCTTTTCATCTCTCTACAGATATATATCTATATAGATTTACATAGATATAAATATTCTGTGCACAATTATAATATATTAAATGCATATGACTGCACAATGGTGTTTCTGCCAATGAAAAACTGCATACCAGGTTGTAGTCCTATAAGATTATATTGCTAGTGACATTGTAACCATCTTTGTCTGTGTAACTATACTGTATGATGTTTGCACTACAATGAAAATGCCTAATTATGCATTTCTCAGAATGCATCCTCATTGTTAAATGACATATAATTGTATTGTATAATGTAAATTTTAATAATATATTACATATATATATCTTATATTTAAAAACTATTTTTCAAATTAAATAACTATTATATTTATTTTCATGTCCTGAATATTCACAAGTAGATTATGAAATAAACAAAAACAAGCTGGATTATCAATCCAGCTTCAATTTTCTCAAGAAGCAGTATCCAACACAAATATTTTTTTAAAGTGTTTGGAAAATTAAGAATATGCTTTTGAATTAGCAGCTGTTATTTCCTGAGGTATAAAAACAAATACACTTATTTGTAATCAGTGTTTTAAAAACAGATTTGTATTCAATATGGTTTTAGGTAGGAATTATATTTGGGATTACAATAAAATATGCTGTTTTCTTATATAAGATATTTTTCTTTTCTCTTTTTCCAAGGAAGGGCAACGCTAAATCTGTTTCACTTCATTAGGCATGGAGTATTAAATGCACTGGAGTAAGTAATTACTTATAATTTCTAGGAATATTGATGTGTTTATACTAAAAAAGAAAGAAAAATATCATAACTTATTTTAAAAGGAGCAAGAAGGGTAAAACATATCCAGCAGTCATTCTGCAAATAGAATACTCTGTATTTTCAGTTGACCTTTGAAGTTCTTCATGTACAGCATTTGCAATGGCATTATAAAGCAAATGGTTGTAGCTGAGTATATGAATGAATAATTTTTGGTGAACCTATACACAGTGTAGATCTAAAAAGATCCATATCATTGATTCTTTCCTTCTTTACTAGAATCCACACTAAGTTAAAGGAATAAGCTTGAAAACGCCAGACTCTACAACCATTAACATACTTGCACAAGTGTTTTATCTCTATAATAATGCAGAAACAGAGATAGAGCCCTCAACAGCCACAGAGTATACAACGTATGATTAATTATTGATTAGCTCTATGACGACATACAGGAATTGACTTCTAACCAAATTGAATTGCATGATTCTCATATTTTTCAGGAGTGACACTCTGCCAATCCCTTAAAATTACTGAAAAACATATCAGAATGGAAAAATATGATTTAAGAATTGTTTCTTGGTTTTGACTGGTAAATTACATGATATAATAATTTTAAAGCAAATGTGAAGTTGACATAGAAAGTATTTTAAAAATATTTTGTAGATGGTATTGTTAAATGAAAATTGAAATAAAGTATTATTGGAAAATTCTGACTTTTGTAAGCTAAGAAAATCTTGCTGTGTTCTACCCATTCCATCACACAAAAGTGAAGAAGATCAGTATTCTGAACTCTACTTATTCATTCAATAAACACTTATGGATCTTATATACAGAGTACCTCCCATATTCCTACCATGGTGTGAAGAATTTACAATGTAATGGGGAATCACACATACATAACTAAACATAAAATTATACCTCCAAGAGGATAATATTTGCAATTGCTAAAATAAACTTTTCCTTTGTAAAATTTCTTGTGGCTTGAAGATTTTAATTACTGGTGCATCCAGTGCCCTTCATTTTATCAGTGAAAAAAGAAGTATCATCATACAAATGAAATCAGATGAGCCAGTGGGAGCCCCCACTCTAAGGGAGGCAAGAGGATTGGGCCTGGCAACATAGTGAGACCTCATCTATAAAAAACAAATCAAAACCAAATCAAAACAAAGAGAAAACAAATTAAGTCATGTGAAGGGTTAATTACACTCACTTATCCTCTTCTAAGCCTGCAGCCTTACCACTGTGGTGTGAATCCGGTGAGATCTTGGAAGCTAAGCAGGGTGGGACCCTGATAGTATTTGGATGCTAGACCACCTGGGAACACCAGGAGCTTTAGGCTTGGGAGAAGAACCCAGCAACCCACTCCCAAAAAACAATCAGCCATTGAAAACACTACATATAGCAGAGAAGCCCTGACAATAGTGTTTCCTTTATTATACATAGGGTCCCTATGAGTTGGACACAACTCCACGGCACCTAACAACAATAACATCCTCTAACAGGTGGAAACAGTGATGTCTTCTTGAGGAACTAGGAAACATCTAAACCCTGCTTAGTTTCTTACTGATCTTCTCTAAAGTTTGTTCCTTCTTGGTTTGGTATTCTTACCTTTTCATTTATAAATAAATCAGCTTTATGTTACATACTTTATGTTAAATGCTGCATTCTTCTAAACTCTCAGATTAACTTTTCTAAACTGTTTTTCTTGTCCTCCATATTTGGTCTCATATTTTAAGGCTAAGTTTCTTGAAACTCTAAAACTATAACAAAAGTCTTTTATCTCTGTTCAACTTTGGACAATTGCAAATACAAAATGTCTTGGCTTTATATTCTTGTATATTCTCTTAGTAAAGAAATTCATACATTTTATAATATTCCAGGCTGTAATCCTTCTATAGCTTGGGTCAAAGAATGAGGAAGAATCTTTGGACCAGCAAGAAAAACTAGACATAGGAAAGGAGGACTCTCAAGTTAAAATCTTTAAATGTTATCTCATTACATAACTTGAAAGTCCCTCTTTACTATTTCAAGTTTTCTTGCTGCTTAAAAGCACATGAGGAATGATTAGTCCCACATAAAGAATATGGAGCTAAAGTTTAGGAAGAATATTTGGGTATGGACATAAACCAAGGAAAATAGTGATAAAGTACACTAAAATGAATTATTTAGATTAGAAAGTAAACATTTCCTAGAGTTTAGTTCTGGATGGAGATGCAGCGCTCCTATAATCTAGACACCACTTTTCAGCTGAGGAGGTTGATGTTTATGCTGGCTGAGTAAAGGGAAACACAAACAATGGGTGTCTATATTAAATATAAATTGAATATTCCTGACTTTCTTTCATTTGATAATCATCTAGCTTCATATGAAGAATCCAGGGGAATAAATAATAAATTAATCTTCCTGTCTTCTCTTCCTCTAATCTCCTTTGTGCTCACTATTGTCCAAATATAATCAGAAATTAAAAGACGATTAAGCCTTTGATGATACAGTCCATGCAGGTCGGAGATACAGAACAGGTAGATGAAAGTGGAAAATAAACCTGGAAAGGAAATGGAAACTAGAAGCATAGTAACTTTTTTCTTTTCCATTTTAAGGCTTTCCTACAATTATAATTTTGTTTAATGTCATATTCTGATCACCATTCTCTTTTATATTACATCATTCTTTAATATACAGAGAGCAGATATATTTTCTTTATAAAACCAGGAAAATCTATGTTCTCCTCATCACTCTTACCCAGTTTAGATGGTATAAGATGTGGATCTTACAAATGAGATAGAATTACATCAATGAAGTAGAGAAGTAAGAGTCCTGGAATAGAGTTCAACTCCTCATGTTGAAAAAAGTGGCCACATGACTTATTTCTTTCATTCATAGTTGTGTTTAAGGGAAATTATATCAGTTTGTATTTGATTCATGGCACCAAAAAGAAATAATTTTAAATGGGAGAACTTCTCCCTATATTCTGTAGTGTGCCACCTGTGAGGTCTGTGTTTTTATACTTGGAGAAGTAACCTTCCCTGCATCACATACACACAAATCAAATGCAGAATACACAGACAGAAAAATACTGTTTCTGATCCATGTAGGTGAATAGATTGCATCCTGAACATAACGTTTTATTATCCATATCATTGTCCTAACTTGACAATATTAATAGATGGTGATAAAATTGTTGTTGTTGGGCGCCCTCGAGTCGGTATCCGACTCATAGCGACCCTCATAGGAGTTTCAATGGCTGTTTCGGGATTGCCTTGGGAGTGGATTACCAGGTTCTTCTCCCATTTTTGCGGTGCTGGGAATTGAACTCGGGACCTCAGAGACTGCAGCACAGCGCTCTACCAACTGAGCTAAATCCCAGCCTGGTGATAAAATTAGCTATCCCTTTTCAGACATTGAATCCATAGCATGTTGGCTTCTGAGCTCCAGGGGAATATATCACCCCGGTTAACTACTTAAAGAACTGTTTCTTTTTATTTGTTTGAAATTTACCTAACTTGAATTTTATTAATTTCTTTACATCTTTCAAAATTTCATATCATAAAAAATTAAAGTTGAGCGCTCAACCAACGTTCAATGCATTTTTCAAAATTTTCTACTGCACATTTTTTTTTTTTTTTTTGCTGAACTGTTTCAGACAACTGAACTTCATGGATTTGCACATTTATATGGAGAAAATAGAAAAAATGATTTCTAAGAATTACCTTAATAGCAAATTAATTTTACCACTTAGCACTTTTATCTTTTTTAGCAGAAAATCTTACCTTGAATGAATATCTTAAAGTCAGATTTAAATAACAAACTGTGTCCTAAAATGTAGTAAATGAGTTCAAATTCTTATAAATTTTATTTAGGTCTATAATCCTATAAATATGAAAAGTCTATGTAATAGAAAGACTATAAAATGCTGAAGTATTTAATGTGCTATCTTAGACTTGATTGCTTAGAAATAAAAGCCAAGACAGATAAAAATGTGTCTACTTTCTTTGGGGAGTGCAAACCAAAGTGTTGACGGTTAAAGAAAAAGGAGGTAAAGCAAAGAAAGATAGCAATTCACAATTAGCAAATTGAAATAGGACCTTGTTCAGTAGGCAAATTTTCTTTTTGTGAGTGACTTTCTTTGGAAGAACCATAAGAAGATATCATAACTTGTATAAGAATATCATTGGTAAAAAGGAGGAACAAATTTGTTTTTATTACTTATCTCATTGGGTTGAGATTTAGCTCACTTGGTAGAGCACTGTGCTGCAGTCTCTGAGGTCCCGAGTTCAATTCCCAGCACTGCAAAAATGGGAGAAGGACTTGGCAATCCACTCCCAAAGGCAATCCCAAGAAACACTCAGACATCGAAAACCCTGTGAGGGTCGCTATGAGTTGGATACCAACTCGACGGCCCCTAACAACAACAACTTATCTCATTGATTTAGGAACACTCCATGGAATGAAATTTCTTGAATTTTTGTATTTCTGGGTTGTTTCATTCTTTCACTTGGCAACTACTCAAAAATTATGGCCCATGCTCAACAGAACAGTATTTCCTTTAAATAAGGAGTGTGAGGAGCTCACTTATTATAGAGCCACAATATAGGACTTGATGACTAGATAGATGTGGAAATTAAACTAGGAAACCAAACAACCAGGTGAACTTATCAATGGGAAGCTTCTTTGGAAAGAAAGATTTAAGGGAAAGAACCTGAGAAAGCCCACAAGTGCACAGGAGAAATAAATTACCTTAAATGATTTAACTTTGATAATGACTTAAGAAGGAACATTCAAGAAATAGTTACTATTTACTGATAATCACATTAAAATTATATGCATAATTGTCTCTATGATTGGACTAGTGACTATCTGCACAGGATTTTTGTTTGAAATACTGGGGGATTGAACCCAGGATGCTCCACTACTGAACTGCCCCCCTACCCTCTTTTTATTTCCCTATTCTGAGTCAGGGTCTTGCTAAATTGCATAGTCTGGCTTTGGCCTTGAACTGGCTATCCTCATAACACAAGCCCCAAGTCACTGGGATTATAGGTTTGCACCACAACATCTGGCACACACAGGATTTTAATTTATTTTTATATTATCATGTACTTAGCCTTAATAAATAGCACATACACATACACACACAGTACTTTACTCACCAAGATATTTCAAAATATTTTGAATCTTATATGAGTGTATGATTTCTAATGATGGTACTTTAAGTGAGATATTATGCTCTTGTTTGGTTAAAAAATAGATAATACATGTAGGAAAACTTTATTGGAGAATTGAAACATATGTTAATGAAGGAAAGAGGCATATAAGAAATTCATTATTCATTATAACAAGGTTTAAGTGGTACTTTAGTAGGTAAATAATGAACAAGGGTTGCACAAGCCAGCTTTCTATAGTTGCAAAATTATTGGAGTAACTACCTAAAATCATAACAATGACATAAAGAAATAAAAAATTTCCAGAACATGTACAGCATTTCTAACATACTAAATGAAGTAAACAGAATGAAAATACTGGAAAACAATCTGATATATAGCATTGGCCTTGGACAATTATAATTTAGTACACAGAGACTGCTACTAATACATGCCATCGAATTGGGTCTGACTGATAGTGACTCTCATAGGGTTTTCAATGGCCGACTGTTCCAGGACTGTTTTGGGGAATCAACTGCCAATCCTCTCCCATCCATATACTATAAGAGAAATAAAAAAATCTCAACATTGGTGCAACTTCAAATGTCTGTATATACAATAACCCCACATAATTAATTAAAATTAATTTTATTTTTATGTTTTTATATCATGAGGTCTGAAAGTTCTTCAAGGATTTTTATCCTCTATTTTGATGTTGATATCTGTCAGCAAGGGCATTCCCTTGAGCAAGGAGAAAAGAGGAAGTGACAACTTATAATTTCGATAATGAGTTAAAAAATTAAAACTAACTATATTTCTTTGTTTTTTAAACAAAGATTTAAAACATTGTACAAAGACAGATCATACCAAAGAGAAAATAAATTGAGAAAATGAAAGGTAAAGGGGAATAGTACATATAATGATTGCCAGGCGCGAGGCACAAATATGACATTAAATTTTTTGGTAGCTCTGTGTGTGCACATACGTGTGTGAGTGTGTGTGCATGCCTGTGACAGACAGAGACAGAGAGAGAGAGAGAGAGAGAGAGAGAGAGAGAGAGAGAGAGAGAGAGAACCAAAGAGATTGAAACCCTTTTATTTTAGACTTTATAAAATAAAAAATAATCTGTTTTCTAAAGAGATTCTTAATATTGAAACTCAACTTTTACCATAAGCAATGGGACATAGGTATGTGGCTCTCTGATGATCTATCTTATTTCAGGGACAGATTTTAAATTATATAAAGAAGAATAAATTGCATATCCTTCCTGTTATATTGCTGGAATAAGGAATTGAATATCCATTAACTCCATTTCTCTCTACTGAGCATTTGAAAGCTTTCTATTTAGTGACACAGCTTTTGAAATTATATCTCTGACAGGTTGCTAGAGAACTTATGTTCTTTATATAATAAGCGCACAGCTGTGTGTTTTTAACAATCAGATGAGTCGAGAATAGGGTTAAAATGGAAGAATCTAATAAAAAAAGGAGGAGATTGTCTGCATACAATGACTCCCAAGACTTTCTGGAAGTGAGCAAAAAGAGATATATTCAGAGGCATGTTTCTGTGATAGGTGATATTTGCTTTGAATATCTTGAAAACCAAAGCAGAATAGTTATTTTAGTCATAATAAAAGCCAACACAAAAATATGCATGTACATGTACATACAAACACATACACACATAAAAAAGCACCTTTAGAATACTGAGGTTGGAGAGATGATGAAATGTACATGTAACTAATTAGATAAAATGACTCGGACAATATAGTAGAGTATTACTTTAGTTTATTTTTAAATTAAAAAATCAGATTTTGGGAAAGCTTACTAAAACAGCTTTGGTCATAAGTAATCAATAATTTACTCAATAATACATTTGCAGAATTAGTTTTTGATAATGAAAGCAGCAGCTAAATACTACAAATATTCCTAATTCACATGAATAGCCCCATTTTATCTCTATAAAATCATGAAAAAATATATCATACACATAAAAATGAAGAGCTTTCATCAGGCCGTCTTATATGGTATCAAAATATATAAAGCAAGTTTTTAAAACATCGGGGGTATCCACTCCTTTTTAAATATAATAGTGGGATAGTACTTTTGAAATACTGGATTGTTAAAATAAAGATCCCAGTACTTCATATTGCTTCTCAGCTCTCCTCTCTTTGAGATTGTGGCATTCTTCCTTTTGGTAAACAAAACAAAGAAACAGCCAGAGGAAAGGAACAAAGAATTTATAGGCAGCTTTGGTTTTTGAATATAATTTTTAGTGCACAGAGAAAAATAAAAATAATTATTTTCTTTTAAGATTTTCTTTCTCTTTCTTTCTTTCTTTCTTTCTTTCTTTCTTTCAATTCTGTCTTCAGACGAACCAAAAAAAAAAAAAAAAAAGGAAAAGAGAAAAGATAAATTTTCACATCTAATACTTGCATAGAAGTGACATATGCAGTATTTCTTTTTCTGGGACTATATTAGTTCACCTGGATTTCCAGGTAAATTCAGTTAGCTGTAAATGTTGTAATTTCATTCTCCTTTGTGGCTATGTAGTATTCTATCTTCCATGTCTGTCAGCTTTCATTGTACTCTGAGGGCTTGCTTGTTGCTGTGATTCTGAAAGCTATACCACCAGTATCACACATACCAGCAGCGCCACCCATTGTGACCAGGTTTCAGCTAAACTTCTAGACAAAGATAGACTAGGGAAAAGGACCCAGCAACCCACTCCTGAAACAACTAGCCATTGAAAACTCTATGAATAGAGAGAAGTGCTGTCAAAAGTAGTGTTGGAAAATGAGCCCCCCAGGCTGGAAGGCATTCAAGAAATGACTAGGGAAGAGTTGCCTCCTCAAAATTGAGTCAATTTTAATGATGGGTATGGAGTAAAACCCCTGGGACCTCCTTTTGCTGATGTGGCACAACACAAATGAGAAGAAACATAGTATCTGCAACATTGGGCTCATATCTGAAAAGATCATGTGCATGACATAGTGTTTAGTGTTTGTCCTATTGTACATATGGTACCTTTGTCAGAGCCAACTTGATGGCACCTCACAAGTATTCCATGGTGTATATATACCACATTTTTAATCCATTCTTTGGACATCTGGACTGATTCCATAGCCTGATAATTGTGAACAGTGCTGCTGTGAACATAGAAGTGCAAGTGTCTTTGTGGTATAATGATTTAACTTCTTAGGGTATATACCTAAAAGTGGGATTGTTGTATCAAATGGTTGCTCAATTTTTAATTTTCTGGGGAACTTCTATACCATTCTCCAAAGTCATTGCACTAGTTCACATTGCCACGAGCACTGGAAAAGTGTGAATTCCCCCACCCATCTGTGTCAGCATTTGTTTTCTCCTCGAAGTTTGCCATTTTAAGTGGGATAAAATGAAATCTGAGTGTATTCTTCATTTGCATTTCCCTAATAGCTAAGGAGGGAGAAGGACCCGACATCCCACTGTCAAAACAATCAGCTATTGGAAACCCTATGAATAGCAGAGAAGCACTGACATAGTGCTGGGCATAGCTAAGGTCAATAGTGTTTTCTCTGTTGTACATAGAGTTGCTGTGACAACTAGTTGCACCCAACTAGACAGCATCTAACAACAACAGCAATAGCTAAGGAAGTTGAATATATTTGTATCTCTTTGAAAATTGTCTATTCATTTCTAATGGACTGCAAAAATTTTCTCCCATTCTGTAGGTTCAGTCTTTATTCTGTTAATTGTATCATTTGGCCTGGTGTGGTGATACATACCTGTAATCCCAGTGATTTGGGAGGCAAAGGCAGGTGGATTGCAAGTTTGAGACCAGAGGCACATACATAGATATATAGATATATATGCATATATAGAGAAACATATATATGTATATATGTGTGTGTGTATATATATATATATATATATATACACACACACATATATACATAAATATAAATATATAAATATAATTTATTATATAATTATATATTATTATAATTATAATTATTATAATTATAATTATAATTATTATATAATTATATAAATATAAATATATATATAAATATATATATATAAATAAATAAATATATATATATATATATTTGCAGTGCAGAAGCTTTTTAATTTCATATAGTCCTATTTATCAGTTCTCAGTGCTGTTTCCTGGACTATTGGGCCTCTGTTGAGAAAGAACTTTCCTACGCCAATATATTGAAGTGTGCTAACAAATTTTTCTTCTAACACTTTCACAGTTTCCAGTTTTAAATTGGGATATCTGATCATTTTTGAGTTAATTTTTGTACAGGGTAAAAGGTATGGATCAATTTTCATTCTTCCACACGTGGACATCCAGTTTCCCAGCAACATTTATTTAAAAGACTTTTTTCCATTGTTTGTCTTTGACACTTTTGCCAAAGATCAATTAGTTGTAACTGTGTGAGCCTATATCTGGGACTTCTATTCCACTGATCTTCATTTCTGTTTTTGTATCAATACCAAACTGATTTTTTTTTTTTTTTTTTACTGTGGCCCTATAATATAATTTAAAATCAAACATTTTGATGCTTCTGTGCTGGTTTTACTGGCCAACTTGTTTTAGATATTCGAGGTCTTTTATGTTTCCAAATGGTTCTGTCTGTTGTTGTTGTTGTTGTTGTTGTTGTTGTTGTTGTTGGGCATTGAGTCAGGTCTGACTCATAGCAACCCTATGTACAGCAGAATAAAACACTCCCTGATTCTGTGCCAGGCACATGATCTTATTTATGTTTAAGTCCATTGTTGCAGACACTGTGTCAGTCCATCTAGTTGAGGGTTTTCCTATTTTTCATTAAACTGCCACTCTCCCAAACATGATGTCCTTCTCCAGGGATTGGTCCCTCCTGACTACATGTCCAAAATATGTAAAATGCAGCATAGCCATCCTTGCTTCCAAGGAGTACACTAGTTGCACTTCCTCCAGGACAGATCTGTTGGTTCTTTGGATAGTCCATGGTATAATTAATATTCACCTACAGTACCATAATTTAAAAGCATTGATTTTTCTCCTGTCCCCCTTATTCAATGTCTAGATTTCACAATCATATGATGTGACTGAAAATATCATGGCATGAGTCTGGCACACTTGTCTTCAATGTGACATCTTTACTTTTCAAAACATTAAAGAGATCTTTTGCCACAGCTTTTCCCAAAATAATGCATCTTTTGATTTCCTGACTGCTGCTTCCACAGGTGTTGATTGTAGAACCAAGTAAAGCAAAATTGTGGACAACCTCAATGTTTTCTCCATTTATTGTGAAGTTGCATTCTGACCCAGTTGTAAGGATTTTTGTTTTGTTGATGTGGAGCCATAATCCATACTGAATGCTATGTTCTTTGATCTTCCTCAGTAAATGTTTCAAATCTTGACTTTCAGCAAGGAGTGTTGTGTCATCTGCATAATGCAGGTTGTTAATGAGTCTTTATCAAATCCTGGTGCCACATTCTTCTTTATAATGTTTGGCTTTTTAGATTATTTGCTCAACATAGAAGTTGAAGAGATATGGTGAAAGCGTACAGCCCTGACACACACACTTTTCTCAAATTTAATCTAGGCAATGTTTCCTGGTTCTGTTCAAATGACTGCCTTCTGGTCCATGTACAGATTCCTCATGAGTACAATTAGGTGCTCTGGTATTCTTGTTCTTCCCAATGTTATCCATAATTTCTTATGATCCACACAGTCAAATGCCTTTGCATAGTTGATAAAACATAGATAAACATCATTCTGATAGTCTCTGCTTTCAGCTAATAGCCATCTGGCATCAGTAATGATGTCCCTGGTTCCCCTTCCTCTTCTGAATCCAGTTTGATTTTCAAGAACTTCCCTGTCCACAAAAACAGAAGGATGTGGCAATACACTCTTGAAGCAATCCTGAAACAATCAGCCATTGAAAACTCTATGAGTGTGGCTATAAGTTGGACCCAACTTGAGGGCAACTAACAACAACAGCATTTCATTCAGATTTTGGTAAGAATTGCATTGAATTTATGGAGTCCTTTTGTAGTTTAGCCACTTTGACACTGATGATTCTCCCAATGTATGAGCAAGGGAGCTTCCCCCAATCCTTTAGTATCTTCTTCAATTTCTTTCTTTAGTGATTTAAAATTTTAATTAAAGAGACCTTTGGAGTTTTAGTTGAATTGTTGGTCTGTTGTTGTTATGTGCTGTAGAGATTTATCCAACTCATAGTGACTCTCATAGTGTTTTTAATGGCTGATTGTTTTGGGATTGCTTCAGGAGTGGATTTCCATGTCTTTCTCTCATTTTTGCAGTGCTGGGGATTTAATCTGCATCCTCAGAGAGTGCAGAGCAACACTCTACCAACTGAACTAAATCCTACCCCTTAAGTAAGATTAATTCCTATATATTTTATTTTTGAGAGGCTATTATAAATGAGATTGTTTTTAATTTCTTTCTCATCCTGTTCATTATTGGTATTTAGGAATGCTACTGGTTTCTGGATTTTGATTATATAGCCATATTCCTAAAGGAATTTATTAAATCTAAAGGTTTTCTAAGTGAAATTTTAGGTTCCTTTAAGTATAATATCATGTTGTCTATAAATAAAAAAAATATCCTTTTCATTTCCAAACATAATCCCTTTTATTTCTTTCTCATGCCCTTTTGCTCTAGTGAGGACTTAGATTGCTACATTTAAAAGGAGTGGTGTGAGAGGGCATCCTTGTCTCAATCTGGATTTTAGGGGGAGTGTTTTCAATTTTTTTCCATTTAGTATGATATTGGCAGAGGTAGATCATAAATAGCCCTTATGATGTTAAGAAATGTTTCTTCTATTCCCAGTTTTTTCAAAATTTTCATGATGGAAGGTTGTTGAACTTTGTCAAAGGTTTTGTCTGCATGTATTAAAATTATCATATGGTTTTTATCATTAAGCCTAGTAATATTCTTTATTACATCTATTGATTTTCATAGATTGAACCAGCCTTGCATCTGTGTAATGAAGCCCACTTGATCATGATGCTTACTATTTTATATGTTGTTGCATTCAGTTTGGAAGGATTTTGTTGAGAATTTTTGTGTCTATGTTCTTCAATGAAATTGGTCTATAATTTTCTTTTTTGTTGTACCTTTATCTGTTTTGGTATCAAAGTAATGCTGGCTTCATAGAAGGACTTTGGAAGAACTCTATCTTTTTCTATTTTGTGAATAGTTTAAGGAGGATAGGAATTAATTCTGCTTTACAGGTATGATAAAATTCAGCTGTAAATCCATCCAGAACTGGGCTTCTCTTTTTTGGGAGATTCTTTGTTATTGATTTAATCTGGTTATTTCTTTATAGATCTTTTAAAGCTGTTTACATCTTATTGATTTAATTTTCATGAATCAATAAGTATCGAGTGATTTATAAGTTTCTTCTGTGTTTTCTTTTTTTTTAGGAGTGTAAGGTCTCAACATAGTCCTTACTTATGCTTTCTGATTTCATTGATATCTGTTGTAATTACCTCTCTTTCATATATGATTTTATTAATTTGCTTATTAATTTGCATTTTCTCTCTTTTTTGGTTAAATTAGCTGAGAGCCTATCAATCTTGTTTATCTTTTCAAAAAACCAACTCTCAGTTTCATTAATTCTTTGATTATTTTTTGATTTCCAATTTCTTTAATTTTTTTTCTTTAGTCAGTCTTTATTATTTCTTTGTTTATTCATTTTAGGATAGAGTTGTTGGTGTTTTTCTAATACCTTGAAGTGGGTCATTAAATTACTTATTTGGAGCTTCTCCTCCTCTTCTTTTTTTTTTTTTTTTCAGTACTGGGGGATGAACCCAGGGCTTTGCGCCTGCATGCTTTGCAAGTGCTGGACCACTGAGCTGCGCCCCCAGCCCATTTTTTTACTTTTTGAGACAGGGTCTCACTAAGTTATGTAGACTGCCTCTGGGCTCGAACTTGCAATCCTCCTGCCTCCACCTCTCGAGCCGCTGGGATTACAGGTGCGTGCCACTATGCTTGGTTATATATATATATATATATATATATATATATATATATATATATTTAAATGTGAGCACGTGTAGCTATTATTTTCCTACATAGAACAGCTTTTATTATATTTCAATTCTGGTAGGTAGTATACCTTCATTTTCATTAGATTCAAGAAAACTTTAAGGTAGTCTCGAATTTCTTCAGTGAGTCATTGAACATTCAAGAGTGTATTGTTGAGTTTCCATGAATTTGTGAAATTATTGTAGTTTCTGTTGCAATTAATCTCTAATTGTGGTCCATTGTGGTCCAAAGGGTACAAGAATAATTTCTGATTTTTATATATTTGTTGAGGCTAGTTTTATGCACTTAAATGTGGTCAATTTTTGAGAAAATTCCATGTGGTCATGAAAAGTATGTATATTCTCAATCTGTTGGGTAAAATATTCTATACATATGACTTAGGTCCTGTTAGTCTATAATGTTATTTAAATCCAGATTTCCTTTAAATCCAGAGTTGACTTTTTGTTTGGATGGTCTGTCACTTGCTGAAAGTGAGGAATTAAAATCCCTGTATTATTGAATCTAGACCTATGAAGTCCTTTAGGGCTAGTAACATTTGTTATATAAAATTAGGTGCACAGTATTCAGTGTGTAGATATTTACAATCATTATATCTTCATGGACAATTGTTCCCTTTATTAATATGTAGTGGCCTTCTTTATGACATTTAATCAATTTGTAGGTCAAGCCAACTTTCACAGATATCAGTATAGGAACACCTGCTTTTTTCCTGACTTCCTTTTTTTTTATTAGAAATTTTTAATGTACATCATAATGTGATTCATTTTGACATGATTTTCATTGTAACAATTTTCATATATGCAATTTGATAAACATTATTCATATAGGTTACCCCTTAACCTCCTCTATGTTTCCCCCCCAAACCCCCTTCCCATCTAAGTTTCCCATCCAAGTCTTCTCTATCTTTTACTATGTAGTATTTTTCTATATGTCCTTGGGTTCCATTTCTGTTTAAGGTAGAAACTTTTCCTGTAGTGGTCTTTGTTTCTATCTTGTTAGAACAATTACATGCGATTTCTAGTCCATTTATATTGACCTCATTCTTATCTTCCCTCCCCCCCTTTTAATGTGATCTGACCTTTGAGTAGGATTTTTCCTTCTTGTAATTTTGAGTCAGCTCTCTCATATGAGTGAGAACATGTGATGTTTCTCTTTCTGAGCTTGTGTTCGTTCACTTAAAATAATTTTCTCTAATTCCATCCATTTTGCTGCAAATGACCCTATTTCATTTTTCTTGATTGCTGAATATTATTCCATTGTGTATATATACCATCGTTTTTTTATCCATTCTTCTGTTGAAGGGTACTTTCGTTGATTCCATATCTTTGCTATTGTGAAAAGCGCTGCATTGAACATGGAGATGCAGGTGTCTCTGTGGTATGATGACCCATCTCCCTTTGGGTAAATTCCCAATAGTGTTATAGCTGGGTCATATGGTGGATCTATTTTTAGTTTTTTGAGGTACCTCTATATTGATTTCCATAGTGGTTGCACCAATTAACAGCTCCACCAACAATGTAAAAGTGTTCCATTTTCCCCGCAACCTCGCCAGCATTTGTTGTTGTTTGTTTTATTGATCTTGGCCATTCTTACTGGTGTAAGGTGAAATCTCAGCCTTGTTTTGATTTGCATTTCCCTAATGGCTAGGGATGTTGAGCACTTTTTCATGTGTTTCATGGCTTTATGGACCTCTTCATTTGAGAACTGTCTACTCAGTTCCTTTGCCCATTTGTGTATTGGGTTGTTTGGTTTTTGGGTTTTTTTTTTTCTTGAGTTCCTTATAAATTCTAGTAATTAGACCTTTGTCAGATGTAT
>VMDO01020878.1:0-36561 GCA_007922755.1 Pedetes capensis
CAGAAACAGACTCTAAAGGAAGCCAGTACCAGTAGTCTAAAAAGGTCAGTGAAATTGCATAAAATTAAAAAAAGATAAATGCATCCTCTTTGGCTAGGAATCTGCTGCACATGATTTATGGAATGAGGTTCAGTTCTGTTTCAATAATTAGCATTAGGAAATCAATATTTTTGTGACAGGGACAAAGCATAAACATTCTTCCTCCTCTACTTCCTAATGATGGTGAATAATAAGAAAAAGTGGTTGGTTTTGATAAGGCCTGTAAATGAGGATATAGATGCAAGTGAGAGAAGAGGTAAAATGTAATATCAAAAGATAAAGTTTTCAAGGGTATGCTGGCTGCCAGGGAGGGAGAGAGAGAGCAAGAGCAAGAGAGCAAGAGAGAGAAAGGAGAAATCTGAGCACTTAAGCAAATGAAAGGATTTGGGGACAAAGTTTAATGAGAATTTGGGGAAAATTTTGCAATGAAATGTTATGCTCCCCATGTCCTGCATATTGCATGTCCTCAAGGCCTTCAGCAAGGACCTACATTGTTTTTGCAAGGTTTCTTGTGGTTGTGTGTGTGTTTTGTTTAATGGCACAACCTGCTGAGGTGAGCCTTAAAGCAAAAGAAATCAGCCTAGATAGACACCCATGATGGGTATTAAGGGACTTCAGAGTGGGAAAGCAAAAAGGCACTAACAGAAGCCATTTCTAAGCCCCTTTTGGGCAATCACTGTTAACTTTAGTGGCACACCACATTTTTGAGTTCCAAATTAAATTAAGGGAATGAATGCATGAATAAAACACCAAACAATGGCATGGCAATTTCTCTGGCAAAATGTGATTCCCCTTAGAAAAGAAAATGACTTTGGGACATCAAGAATGAAAGAAAAATCTGCTTTTAGGTTTTGCATATGAACTTAATTAACTATGAGTCTACTGGTGGGGGACCTGCTGCTGAAGTCATTTCATCCAAAGAAACAGCAAATGTGGAAAACCAATAAATAAGCATCATTAGTGCTCACAGCCTCAGCCTCATGATGAATTGTATGCAGGTAAAAATGCTGATGTGAGGAAAGAGGTCAATGACAGCTTCACGTATCGTGAAATATATTAACTATGGAACAATGAATCTAAAAAATGCAATATGTTCTTGGTAGTTTCATCATCAATTGTGAGCAGGTCTCAGGAGTAGGCAAGTGGCTTTTTATCAGCCTTCCTTTTTTGTGCTTCTCTTGCCTTCTACCCATCTCACCTTAGCAACTGTTACCCTCACATCCCTGGAGGTGACTCCTGAGGACATTTATAACCCTGACCCCTTTCCTGAGCTTCAGACCCTGATTTCCCACAGACTGTGCTGGGCCCAGCCAGGTGGATGGCCTGCTGATACCTTACAATCAGCAGAACCAAAATCAAATCCCTTTGCCTGGGCTCTGCTGTGTGCCCCTATTTTTTTGAGTGAGGAAACCAAAGTACACAGGTTAATTCACCAGCCCAAGGCCTCTTTGCAATCAGTGAGGGACAATGTCAGACCTTGAACTCAGTGCTCCTACTTCCCAATCCCATCCCTGCCTCATTGATCTGTCTTAAGTCAAACTCCTTTTCCTTGCTACTATCTTACCATGCTCCTTTGACTGTCTCTCATGTGGAGAATGGCAGTGACCTCCGTTGGCCTCTCCTCTTCCACATACTGGTGTTTCTTTCCCTTCCCTCCATATTCATGGGTCCTCACTTGTGGTCCCAAGCTCCAATTACATCACTCTACTTCCAAATAAACAGTGAGCATGATAATTAAAATCATGACCTCTGGTATGAAGCTTCCTCAACTGAAATCTCAGTGCTACCTCCTATTAGCTATGGTATGGGGCAAATTCATCTCTCTATGGACTTGGTTTCCCAATCTGTGAATGAGAATAGTAATAGTGACCTATAGACTCACTATGATGAATAAATGAGTTAATATGTGTAAAGTGGGCACATAGTTAGTGCTTATGTAAAAGGCTGCTTTCTCAGTTTGGCCTTTGTGTCTCCCTCTACAAGCTGACTATCACCCACCTTTTAACCACAAGCCCTTCAAACTCAAGGCCTTCCTAACAAAATGGATGTGATACTGCTCCATCAACATGTTTTTTTCTGCCCCCTTGCCTCTCTTATTTCCCTAAGTATTTCCTCATCTTGAAGTGGTCTTCTCAGACCCCACTCCCAGGGTCTAGGTAGCACACGTGAACTTATTCTTTATAACCAGACTCCAATTTCCTCTTCTGCACGAGGCATTGTAGCTGGAGTCAACCACATCCACTGATGATCCCATAGAGGGCACTGGTTCTGGGTCATCCTGTGTGGACTTGAATCTCCTGCTTTTCTGCTCGTAATTGTGACTCTGGGAAAGGCACTTAATCTCCTTCTGCCCAAAATTTTTAATGGACATTAAAATAGCATCATCTTTCTAGGGTCTTGGAGAATGTGTACAGAACAGCACTTGGCTCAGAGAAACACTCAAAAAGTACAAGCAATTGCTTATAGAAATCCACCTATTTTCTTCCATATATGTCACCTCCTTTTAAATTATGAAACTCTTGAAGACAAACTAATTCATTTCCTTTAGGGTGACCTGAACTCTATCTAGCTCCAAGGAGACACTGTTAAAAATTAAGTATTTATTGAATGAATGCATATCAGTCAACCTTCCTGCATTAATCATTGGAACACAGTGAAAGTCTGATTCACGTTCACCCATCTGAATATCTATTTTATTGAGCACCAATTCTAATAGATATAAGAGTTTTGCCATAATCCAGAGGCAGAAATCAGGTTTTTGGTACTTCCTTTCTATTTAGCCCCCCTACTCCAATACACAGGAAAGCAATCCTATATGAACTTCCAGTTCTGATTAATTCTGGAGGTCCTGGACTTTTTAAATTTTAATTTTAAGAGCTATTAAAATATCTGAAAAGGGGCACTTTTAAGAAAGTTCCTTTAATCAAAGACTGCTCATTTTGTTGGGAGATATGAAAGAAAATACACAGAAATATATGGAAGAGTCATAATAATAGTTAACCAGTGAAAATCAAATGCAGTTAAGTATTAAGAGCTCAAAGTTTAGAGTCAGAGAGAGTTCAAATCTTGCATCTATCACTTACCAGCTGTGTGACCTCATGCCACTGAACTGCTCTGTGCCTCAGTTTCCTGAACTGTAAGTGGGGACACTAATGCCTGTCTCATAAAACAGCAGAGTGCCTGAAAAATAACAAACACTCAGTAAATGGGGTATGTTAATGCAATGACCACAGTAACAATCATAATAGCTTGGGAAAACAAATCTGACCTTTTTTGGAGTGTCAGAAATCAAAACACAAAACCCTCCATGAATTAGAGAGCAATCAGTTTAAGTTCTAAGAGAATCTGTAACTTAGCCACAGAGAACAAAGGCAAATGGTTCATAAGAGGGCAATAATATTTCATTGTAGTTCCCTCCTATACATCATTACTTTCTTTTTTTTTAAATTTTATTTGTTTGTTTATTTTTGTGGTACTGGGGGTTGAACCCAGGGCCTCACACCTGCATGCTCTGCAAGTGCTGGACCACTGAGCTGTGCCCCCAGCCCACTTTTTTTTTTTACTTTTTGAGACAGGGTCTCGCTAAGTTACGCAGACTGCCTCTGGTCTCGAACTTGCGATCCTCCTGCCTCTGCCTCCCAAGCCGCTGGGATTACAGGCGTGTGCCACCGCGCCTGGCTGCATCATTACTTTCTGATCAATGTTTTAGATTCATTTCCTAAAATGATACAATTCTGAGATACTATTTCATGCCTTGCAGATAAAGCAGAATGCTTTGGAAGGTAAGTCTTCATAAAGAATAGGCCTAGCCACAGAACTGTAGACTAAAAGAACTTGAATTATCATAGCCTCAAACCTACCATTTTATAGATTAAAAACAAATTTCAAAACAAAATCCCACAAAACTAAACTAAGCCAAGAGCTGGAGGCCTGAAATTCATCAATAATATGAGATTTGCAATTTCCTGAGGTAAACAGTGAGAGAGCCCCAGGCCTCAAGGCCAGCATGCTGAAGGAAGAAAGTGCTTCTCAGCTCACCTGTCATGTCCACAGTCTCAAGTGTCTTCAGTGCAGCCACTGAAGCAGGTCATGCAGGCAGGCCACTGGCCATGTGTATATTCACTCCTTATATGGAGGGCAACTAACATTGGCCAGGAAGTATTGGAGCCCATTGAAAGCGGGTGTGGTTGTCAAAACCAGAACCCCTAGATGCATAAAATAGCCTAAAACAAAGACCCACAAACTACAAAGAAATATTTAAAGAAACTATAAAATATGAGTAGTACCCAGAAGAGAAATTGTGGAGATCCTTGCTGACTTAATACACATAACTTGGCACTTGTTTCTGACTTAAAAGCTCAGCACTGAGGTGGCTTTGTTTGATAACCCTAGTTGGTCTACTAAAAAATAAAATGTCTACTTTGTCCACTTTTACAAACGACTAAGCAGTTTCCTCCCAAAATGTCAACCACCATCTCTGTTCCCAGACTCATTCTCCCCCTCTCCTCTCACATAAATTCAGTTTTTGTCTTTATTTTTGACAGTGTTCACTGACTGTTTACTTCATAGCCAATGTACATGCAAATAACTAGGTGTGTTGAAAAGTGTTGAGTGTTGAAATGTTCTATTTGCTTTCACTGGAAAAAATGGCATTTATGGGATGCCTAAAAACTTTTATGATACAATCAACACTGTCATCAGCCTAAGCAATACTTAGTCGTCGGAGAATCGGGTCCCTGAGTGTCATGAATGGCAAGCCTGATTCACATGGCATGTTGTTAGGTGCCATTGAGCTGGTATTCAACTCGTAGCGACCCTATGTACAACAGGCGATACACCTTGTAAGTCCTTCTTTGCTATTCATAGGGTTTTCAATGGCGGATTGATTTTTGGGAGCAGGTTGCCAGGTCCTTCTCCCAAGCCTACAGTATCTGGTGTCCTCAGGCAGTCTCCCATCCAAGTACTAACCAGGCCTGGCCCTGCTTAGCTTCTGAGATCTGATGGGATCAGATGCCACAGTGCTACGGCTGCAGGCTCACATGGCATAGGAGATACCATAAAACTGCAGTCTGTCAGGAAGAACAATTTCAAGGAAAGTTGGAATGTACTCTTAGGATGAATAGAGGGAAGATCCCACTTGCTCCTGAGTGGCTTGATTGCTGCCCAAATTTGTTAAAGAATGTCATAAAACATCTTCCAATGGAGCTGGGGCAGTGGCACATATCTGCAATCCCAGCAACTCGAGAGGTGGAGGCAGGAGGATCACAGGTTAAAGGCCAGAGGCAGGCTATATAACTTAGTGAGATTCTGTGTTAAGATAAAAAATATTGTGAAAAGGTGCTTGGGGTGCAGCTCAGTGGTAGAGTGTATGCAGAAAGTATGCCTGAGGCCCTGGGTTCAGCCCCCAGTACCACAAAAAATAAGAACTTCTTCCAGTGATACAGGGGTATGTCAGCAAGAAGTTGATCAGGCTATGCCTGATCTCTTACTCCATATGTTCCTAGAAATTCTGAGCAAATGAAACATGCCAGACATGAATAAATTTGCAAACTGTGGGCTTGTACCCCAACGCAAGTTTAACACAGGTAAACCAAAACTACTAAGAATGTCACCAGTGGGGTTAAAGGTATAAGAAGCAAAGACCACATAGTGATATAAACCTTCAAGGCATCAAGTCAAGAAAAAAGAATAAAACAAAAATACATTTCCTGTCAACAAACTATGGCCCACACACAGACATTTCATATGTCTAAATAATTATATGCATCCTGTCCTAATGAGAAAAATACCCTGGTACATACAAAAGACATGATTTGGGGTTCTATAAAATAGTGTTTGGTTTAAGTTGAAATCCTGTTGGATTTCTAAAGAAAATTCTTAGAAGTGGCCTCTCTAAAATCTGGATAAATTACAATGGTCTGTTCCCAGATGGATGTTCAGCCTTCTCTGTACCATTCCCCTCCTTCTCCTACCTTGATCATAACCCTTAGGTTTTACTATCTCCCCACTCCCAAATTCCTTCCTTCCTGCTGCCCTTTGCTTGAGCCTCAACCAAACAACTTTTTGACATTTAAAGGCCTTTGTGCTCTGTGGTCAGGCTGACATTTCCTTGCCTTTACTGACCAGTGAAGTCCTACTTACTCTTCAACACGGAGCACAGGCCACTCAGGCTCTGGAGTACAGAGGTATGAGATTGAGATCCTGGCTCTGTCTCTGATTAGGCATTTGCCTATTGCAAGCCTCTGCTTCCTTATTTCAAGAAAACAATAATGATACCATCTGATGATTATTGAAAAAGTTAAATACATCTGGTCAAATGTCCTTTGTTATGTTGTTAGGTGCCATTGAGTTGGATCCAACTTATAGCAATCCTAAGTACAACAGAATGAAACACTACCCAATACTGGGCCATGCACATGACCTTTTTATGTTTGAACCCATTGTTGCAGCCAATATGTTTCTTCTCATTTTGGGTCATGTCATATCAACAAAAGGAGGTCCCAGGGGCTTTTCTCTATTCCTGTCATTAAGGTCAACTCTACTTTGAGGGGGCAACTCATCCCCAGTCATTTCTTGAATGCCTTACAGCCTGGTGGGGCTCATTTTCTGGCACTATACTTGACAGTCCTCTCTAGTTTGTCTTAGTCTGGAAGCCTAGCCGAAACCTGTCCACCATGGGTGGCCCTGCTGGCATCTGAAATACCCATGGCATAGGTTTCAGCATCACAGCAACACACAGGCCCCCACAGAATGACAAGCAGACACACATGTGGGGAAAATGTCCTCTAAATGCAATATATTCCATAGCCGTGTTCTGTTCTAATGGCCTGACATAATGCAGATACAATTAGCAATCAAACATGAATTTCTAAAATATTTTATGACCATTACTAACACTTAACAATTTGTATTTTTAAAATCCATGCCTTTAAAGCCTTTCCCAACATAAAGATAGGACCTGGCATCCATCAGATATTATCAGAAAAGCAGTGTGACAACATGAAGAACTATTTTAACCAGTTATCTTGATCAACTTTCCTTCTGCAAAGCCACAGTTCATCTCCTGACCTTATCTGAGATTAGGGTATGAGTCACTGTTGCAAAGCACCTATGCAGTCATTCAGCTCAAAGGCAGATTTAGCTATCTAAACACCTATGAAGGAACAAAATAGACCTTGTCAGTTTCCTCACTTGATATAATCTAGATAGTCCATAAGAGTGCACTTCATTACCTCAAACCCATGTCCTAAACAAATTTCATAAAGTAGACATGTAAAATATCACACAGCATTCTCCTGGAATGTGTGCATTCCTTATAATCTTAACTATTTTTCCTAGTCAAGTACACGTGGTTTCTCTCTGGGTCTTCAATTAACAAGTCATTGGCCAGTATTTCTGAACAATGGCAGTAATGATGATTTTTTATTTTATTTTCACAATTAAAAAGATATTGAGCTAATAAATAAACATGACAGAAAAGTTTCCTAATGAATACTTGCCTACCAAAAGATCATCTTTAATTTTAGCATTAATCATGCAGCAAAGAATGTATAATGCATGGACTTCATAATAATTTTTAGTTATTTGTGTTTTGATTGCTCTAATTGCTTCCTTGTTGGTCAATGTGGCTCCAGATTTTCAACCCTTCAGTCTATTCTGCACATATTGACCTCTTACAACTCTACTTTGCCTCCGGTACCCACTTGCCTTCTCCTTACACACACACACACACACACACACACACACACACACACACACACACACACACGTTTTCAGCAATCAGTCCCAAATGAGCCCTGTCCATACACTTCCCATTACCCCACAACCCAGCCCTACTACCCTGCCAGATTATCTTCTTGGCTCATTCCACTGTGATTCCCCATGAAAAGCTCAGAGCTATCACACACTGCTCACATTTTGAATCCTTCTTTCCTATCCCTGCAGCAGAAGAGAAAAACATGGCTTCGAAGTTGGACTTTTTCCCTCTACCAGCTGTGTGACCTTTCAGGCTCATCATGGGATTAGTTTGTCCATCTAAATCTAAAACATAGTTAGTTCTCAAAAGTCCATCACAGATGCCACAAGGAAAGACCTTTTGGCTTTTTTTCCAAGATAAGTCTGCTTGTGCCTAATATTACACTTCCCTATGCAGTCCCTGTGGTGCTGACTAATGTAGCTTTGTACAAGAATCAGCCATGCACTAGGTACCTCTTTAGGTGCCAATTTAAGGAGAGATGTATCTGCCTGGCCCTACCTTGCAAACACTTCATCTTCCTGGGAGAGAGGCCTAAGACAGCAAAGGCAGCATTCAGTTCTCTGAATCTCAAATCTCATTATTCCTTGAGGAGGCCCTCGAGAGAAATAAGTCTCCAAGCCCAGGGCTACTAGATTGAGCTTTGGTAAGGTTATTGTTAGCAGGACATTCAGGTATCCACAATCGGTGATGCCCACTGCTGTATACAAAGAATTTCTAGAGCTCTAATGGTTGTCTTGTTGACAGAGGACCAAGAAATGGGTTGTACATACCACTGGCCACCTTGTTGTTGTTGTTAGGTGCCGTCGAGTCGGTATCCGACTCATAGCGACCCTCATAGGGTTTTCAATGGCTGAATGCTTCAGGATTGCCTTGGGAGTGGATTGCCAGGTCCTTCTCCCATTTTTGCGGTGCTGGGAATTGAACTCAGGACCTCAGAGACTGCAGCACAGCGCTCTATCCACACCTTAGAGGGAGTTAAAGCAAGATTTAACAAAAGCAAGTCCTCATTATATCAGTCTTTGAACTTGGAGAGGATCTCTTAACTCTGACTGAGATAAAGATGAGCCACCATCTTGGTCTCTAGCATGTTTTTCTACTTTATTACAAAAGAAAAAGAAAATCTTGGATGCGATGAAAATCATTTCCTAAAACTAGACCACTCACAGGGAAATAAATTTTTTCCACTTAGAACCTCAACTGGGTAAAGATTCAGTCACCAAGAATGCATATTAAAGTAAGCCCATTGGTTCCATTGAAAAGATGCAGCCAGTATCTTTGAGAAAATTAGATTTACAACTGAAGTGATTAATGAAGAAAATCATGCTCTTCAAGCTGGTTGCATGGGAAGCTATTTCCTCTAAGAGGACAGCCAGACTCCTCCTCTTCCTAGGAAGGAGGACATTAGCCACTCCTTTGTTTGGAGAAAGACCTAAATGGAATTTGTGAATGGTGCAAAATAAGGTCTCGGGGCTTGAGAACAAGAGGAGACAAATGTGCTGGAGCAGATAACCAGCATACTCATCCTGCTGGTAGAAATTGAGCTGTGACTGCCCTGGAATTTGCAGATGAGAATTGATGGTCAAAGAGTCTCACTGGGGAGAGAAATGCCCCTAGAAAATGAGAGTAAGCTAGACTCAGAGTCGAAGAGAGAGGTTCCTAATACATATCCCTCATGTTAGGGAAGAGGTGATGTCTGGTAGTCAAATTATCAGATAAAACCAGAAATGCTTTATTTTAAAAAGTCAAGCAATTAAAGCAGCATATCCTAACATCTCAAAAATCCAAATGAAGTGCCTTCCCCACAAAACTGCAGAGTGAACTCCTTCAATTAGTTATAAATGAAGCAAGCATGGAGTTCTGTGACTTTGAAAAAGTTCCTTACCCTCAATTTTACCTCTACAATGGGCTACTAATCCTCATAATGTGATTGAGGAAGACATAATAAATGTCAAGCATTCAAAACACCAGACATTTATTAAAAGATGATGGGTTTCAGCAAGAAAGTAATTAATTGTATGAGATGTACTAGAGCTGTCTTGGTGTTTCTTTCTCTTTGCAGCCTGTGAGCTCCTTGGGAGCAGGTGTTACATCGCATCTATCTCCATAGTACAGCTGGCATAGAACAGGTGCACATTTCTCATTTGTTGAATTGCACTGAAAGAATTAGAATTCTCAGTTAATAACCATAAGGGTCAAAACACCTCTTTTAGCTACTACCTGTATATGAGTTGGCTTATTTACTAATGAACAAAGTTCTGCAAATACCATGCCTATTTATACAGAGGAGCAGAGAGGCTTATTAACTTAGAGGATGCAGAAACTTGCTTCATTTTCCAAGAATACATGCCTTTATATAAAGTACACACTTGGAATGAATTTGCATAGCATTAAAGTGTTGTCCTTGCACTTGCCTAGGCATTGTCCATATTAGGAAACACTGCACTGCCACTGAGGTAGGCCATTGATGGGAAATGATTTTCGGCAACAGATAAATGGCCCTGGCCTTAGCATGAATCTGAGAAAGGGAGCAAGTAACCAAGAAACAGAGGGCTGGAGGCAATTCCATTTGCATGCAAATTAAATAACTAGGTTGACACAAGTTACCTCATACATTTAAGACATTTTAATGCAGGGAGAGAATAACTCTCTAAAATAAGAAAATATGACCAAAAGTGAGGATATAGCTGTCAAACTTTCCAGTGAAAGGCAGATGGTCATGATAGCAAAGTAACATTTTGTGATTTACAGGGTATGAGGGGGGAAGGCTGTTTCTACAATGCTCTTAGGAGTAAATGAATGTTGTTGTTAGGTGCCATTGAGTCATGACTCATAGCAACCCTACATACAACAGACGAAACACAGTGCGTCTCTACTATTCATAGAGTTTTTGATGGCTGATTGATTTTTGGGAGTGGGTTGCTGGATCCTTCTCCCAAGCCTACAGTACCTAGTGTTTCCAGGTGGTCTCCCATCCAGGTACTGCTTAGCTTGCTTAGCTTCCAAGATCTGATGGTACTGGATGCCACAGTGGAATGGCTGCAGGAAAATGACTGTAGCATATATGTAAACACTCTTTTAATGGGAAAGGATAATGCAAAACCACAGACCTTGGTTGTACCTGACATATCAGGAATATCTCCCTATTATCTAATGGCTTAAGGAAACCTGTTCACTACCTATACCAGATGCACATATGTCTTTGAAAGTGGATGCCACTATAGTTTTCTCCTGAGAACATTTAGATTTAAAGATAACCACTGTTATGGTTTGAACATAAAAATGGGCCCCAAGGCTCATATTTGAGGACTTGGTCCCCAGCAGGTGGCCCTGTTTTGGGATGAGGTGGGACCTAGCTGGTGGAAGTGGATCCCTGGGGGCAGACTTTCTGAGGTGTCCCCTGGGTTCCCAGTTCCAGGGGACTCTAATTCCTGTGGTTGTGACATGACTGCTCTCCTCCAGCATGGGCCTTTCTGCCAGCTCCTCAGCAAGCCTACCCCATCACTATGGGCAGATCCTCTGCAACCATGAGCCAGAATAAACCCTTCCTCCCTTAAGTTGCTCTAGCAGGCATTTTGTTACAGCAATGCAAAAGCTAACTAACACAACCACCATGACAAAAAGTTTCCTCCGGTCAGGTGCATATATGCTTTCCATATAAATTATGCAGTGTCAGAAAGACTTCTCAATCTTAATTAAATCTCACCCACACACAAACTTTGACCATTTGGCTTGTCAAACTCTACAAAGGGAGGAGGATCATTCTAATCTTCTTCTATCCATAAAGTTATGTTTACAAATGGACTCTGTGCCACCTCATAGACTGCTCAGGGTATTCCAAAGGTAAACCCAAATTTGGCTGAAATGATATAGTAGAACTGTACTCATTTGTAGCCTTGGTTTTAGTTTTCACAAATGGTGCTACAATCCAGGTTACACAGCATCCTTGAAGCAACTCTTTTTCTGGCAAACTTTATAACATATAAGGCTATCTTTTCTGAGAATAATTCCAGTATTATAAATTTAGGCTGATTTCAGATACCTTTTTATATTAGCCACATCTCTGTAACTAAGAGTCCAAAACAGAAATATGCCCCCGTGGCTGTCTTTTTTTTTTTTTTTTTTTTTCAGTATTTAGTGGCTGAACCCAGAGCCTCAGCATACTTCGTAAGTGCTCTACCACTCAGCTGCAACCGCAACTCATTTTTTATTTTTTATGAGACACAAGGTCTCACTAAGTTAGACAGGCTGTCCCTGGCCTCAAACTTGCAATCCTCTTGCCTCCACCTCTGGAGAAACTGGGATTACAGGAGTGTGCCACTGTGCTCAGCAGTGGCTGCCTTCTCATAAAAACATTTCAAATGCTAAAATGCTCAATGTGCCTTAGGTAATGAATTATACATGCTTGCAAAATTTCAAGCACATAATGGCCTGTCCATAATCATTGTTGAAAATTAGCCCATTTCTGGAGTGTGTGCATGTGGCCCGTAAAATATGTCACTTTTTCTATTATTCATAGACTTTATTCCAATTTTAAAGAAACAGATGTTTATCGTCAGACAAAGTAAAAAATTACAATGCTTTAAAAACTTTTGGTACATTTATTATGATTAAAAATGGCAAACATCTGTAGTTAGGAAAAATACATTATGGTGGCTTAGTCCTATGGGAAACCACAAATTAGGGGTTGACAAGTTGCAGGTACTTAAAATGTCTGGTGATATTGCCATTCCGTATAAATTAGGAAACTTAATCAAGATTGTATTTACTCTGCCCATATGTTGCTTTCAGAAGAGAAGGGCACCTTGCTTCATGATGTAGTAATTTAAGAGTAAATTCTTCAAGAAGAAAAACTGAACAGTAGGGAGGGGCTATTAGTAGCTTTCATTTTTATTTATTTAGTTGTTTGTTTTCAGTACTGGAGGGTTGAATCCAGGGTCCTGCACATGTTAGAGAAGCACTCCACCACTGAGCTGCACTCCCAGACCCTTTTCTATTTTTATTTTGAGTTTTTGAGCCTTCCTCTGGCCTTGAACTCACAATTACCCTGCCTCTGCGTCCCAACTAGTTGGAATTACAGCTTTGTGTCATGACACCTGGCTTATTTTTACTTTTAAATGTTAAGTTGTTAAGCAATTTAAAAATTCTGTTTTAAGAACTGCCAGAAAAAAATACTTTTTAGCTCCTCAAGCCATGAACCTAAAATCCTAAGTTTTAATATTAGTTCCAATTCAAGTTCGGGTGAAAATAAGTAAATTGCAATTTACCTGTTTCCTGAAAGAAAACTAATTTGTATAAAAATATCATAATGACCTAGAAAACAGGATGCACTTTACCATATTTTTCAGTAAGTATTAACATTACACCTATCTATTGTGTATGCAATGAGCACACTTGATCACTTATTTCCTTGGATTTATTGAAAGGATGGTTTGTACACTTTGGGCACTTTGAAGATCAGGACAATGAAATTGTAGGATAAAACATTTAAACTCTTTCCCCAATAAAAGTATTCTTTGAAATATCAAAGTTTTCAGTTCAACTCTTTTGGGTCTTTTTTAGGCCTTTGGTTTGTTTTTAATGTTGAAACATTACATTTATTAAATGGTATTCAATATCTTGAGTTCATTGCTGAAGGGTTTTGTTTTTGTTTTATTGATACAGGGTCTCACTATGTAGTTCATGCTGGCCTTGAATTCATGACCCTCCTACCTTAGCCTCCCAAGTGCTGAGATAACAAGTGTGTGCCACCATATCCATCACATTGTTGAAGTTTAAAGTGTATATGTGTGTATCTTGAAAGGATAATGAAGCAAAATGGGTTTTTTGTTGCTTTGAATTCAAGTAACCTTGCATATAAGGCTACTTCAACAGGTATTCAAGTTTCAAAAATGCTTTCCATTCTCTGTGTCAGAGATCTAATTCGGATGTGAACTTTCATTTAAGTTCCCAACATTCCCATTTTGAGAGGCCTGCTAATTTTGTGGGGCTAGGATTTAGCTCAGTTGGTAGAGCACCGCTTTGCAGTCTTTGAGGTCCGGGGTTTAATTCCCAGCACCGCAAAAATGGGAGAAGGACATGGCAATCCACTCCTGAGGCAATCCCAAAACAATCAGCCACTGAAAACCCTATGAGGGTTGCTAGGAGTTGGACATGACTTGACAGCACCTAACAACAACAACAATAAGAGCTAATTTTGCACTGAGAACTGATACAGTCTTTGGTATCAGCAAAAGTTACTCATTGTATTGCTCTTATTATTTTCTAAAACTTGTCTCCATGATGGTACTCTGGGGAGATTAATCTTAATATCTTTATAGTGTTACATCATTTTCAAGTGTAAAATGAACAAGACTGCCCCATATTTTATGCTAAAAAAGAAATCCTAAAAGCATTCTGTTACTCAGTCCTTAACAACATTTGTATGTTATTTTTCTCAACCTTTGGGTCAGCCACCCATAGCTCAAGGGCCAAAACCAGTTGCCTCATGCTTTATAAATAAAGTTTTATTGGAATGCAGTCATTCCCATTCATTTGCACATTACCTACGGCTGCTTGATGGTATAACCAATGACAGAGTTGAGTAGTTGTGACAAAAACCATAACACTATATAAAGCCATAAATTGTTACTGCCTGGCCCTTTACAGAAACTATTTGCCAACTCCTATGGTGAATCATTGCTTCTTTCATTGAGCTACTTCTATAGGGAGTATGCACACTTGAATTCTGGGCATAGCCCTTCTGGCTACAGAGTCCAGAGGAGGGCAAGTAGAAGTAGGAAGAGCGCAGATCTCCTATCAAATGATGGGAATGAAATCACTTGGGAGGGTCACAAAGGTGTCACCATTGTCTCAGAGGTAAAATCAAGTATTAGTTAAGGTGGACATTATGGAAAACACAGCTTCGTACTCTTTTCCTTTTTTAGTGTTAGCAAAGGACATCTCAAATTCAAATCTCCATCAGTCCACCAGCCATGAGGGAAAGGCCACTGATCACCAACGGTTCCTGGACCACAAAGAAGCTCCATCACCAAAGTGACTTTTAAAAGATTGTTCTCTGTGATAGTCAGAATTTCAATGCCAAAAGTATTTCAAGACTTCTCAACAGCTTTTTTAAACCTCAAGCCTTCTTTGGTTCACCTGCTTTCCCAAGTTTGCTTACAAGATTATCTACATCATAATGCACTATGCTCTTGGAATCAGGAATAAAGAAAAGCAATTTTTCTAGTGTTTCACCTACTAGATGCTAACCTGCATGACCTAATGATAATAAAAGGGCACTTATAATTGGGTTTGGGGACATCAATTCACATGAAACAAGTTCATGACATAATCACAGCATGAGATGAAGCTTGTTATTATTTCCTTAATTTCTGAGGAAACTGAGGCCCAGGTAGCTGAAGTGCTGCATCCAAGGTCGCAGGGCTCATGTGTGCTTCCTGACTCCCAGTTGGGTTCTCTTCATTTAATTACTAACATAATTAAGAATTAATAAAAATAGCAGATTTTTTGAGTATTTACTAATTTCTAGGCACTTAAGTATTCCACATGAGTCACTTCATAAAATCCTCACAGTAGTATTATTAAAAAGGTTTATAATGTAGTGAATTTTCCAAATAAGAAAACTAAAGCTGTACAGATATAATTGATTTACAGCTACATTGGAAAAAGCTTTATCTTTATCTTTGAGGATGCTGCGAGTTGTATGTTTTTTGACTCTTGGCCAAGACAAGGGCAGTGAAATTTAACCCTTTTGAGATTAATGGGACAACATGTCCCAATGTAATTTGTACAAATACTGATAGGATATTTACTCCAGAACATGTTGTAAGCTGTTGCCAAGTCGAGTCCAACTCATAGTGAACCCCATGGGTTTTCAGTGGATGATTACTTCAGGATTGCTCTGGAAATGGGCTACCAGATCCTTCTCCATTTTTGCAGTGCTAGGGATTGAACCTGGGTCCTCAGGGAGTACCATACTCTACCAACTAAGCTAAATCCTAGCCTCATTCTAGAATATCACTGTAATATAGCCATTTCAGTCTTTTTATTGCATGTGAATATTAGTATGATGGTATCACCATCAATTATGGTATAACCTAAAATTTTATCATGTGTTATGTGAACCTGCTCAGTATATTCTTATTTTGCTGTGCTTTTACACTACTTTGTGAACTCCTTTATGAAGGTAAGTCCTATATAAGCCATACCTATTATTTTATCAGATATTTACTTGTATACATGTATGATATAAATATGTTTATTTTGTGTGGAGGATGATATGACCCCACAGTATTTTTGGGTGGATTATATATCCCAGTAGCACTAGCAATTATCAACTGCCATAAAAGTGGGGTGACTAAACAGAAAACAGAAAAATGACAAAAAGACTGCTGTGGTATGTCCACAGATTATCAGAAAAGAACAAAATAATAGACCAAAGTTATTGTTACTTTTGAATAAATTCATCGTGAAAGGGTTAGGGTGTCATTTTCTTTAGAGTTGGAAAATTCTCTGGCAAACCCCTGGGTCTCTTTTTTTTTAATTAATATTTTATTTGTACATATTGATGAGGTATAGAGTGATAATTCAGCTCATATATACATCTTATATATGTAAAATTCTATATATACAGCTATACACCCATGCAGCTATAGCCACCTGATCTTCGACAAGGGTGCCAAAGGCAAACATTGGAGAAAAGATAGCCTTTTCAACAAATAATTCTGGGAAAACTGAGCACCTATGTGTAGAAGAATGAAAGTAGACCAGACTTGTTATTGATGGTTTGCAACTTCCCTAATTTGTTCTGCAACCTTGGCTTGGTTATGCCCAAAGGGACATAGGAATAATCTGCAAGGAGAATTGCTTTGAGCTCTTCCCAGGCCAAGATTTCTCACATAGATCTTGTTTCAGTGTGGCTCAGAGGAAAGAGCCGTATGCTCAGAGGAAAGAGCCTTAGGTTGTTGGAATGTCTCTCAGATTTCTGAGCATTGCCCATGTTGATTTCTCTTGTAGCACCATTTAAATTAAGGGAAGCCCTCGCATGAGCATCCTGTGGTGTCTAATAAGTCCCTTCTAATACCACAATTGGGAAATTAATACTGAGGCTTATGGAGTTCCCTCCTGAAGACCACACAGCTTCCAAATGGCTGTCTGAGAGTGGGAGATGGCAACCTGACTCCAGATTTCATGGCTACTGCTGCCAATCATGGATGCTGCAGTCTTGCAAAGGACAGTCAAGGGAGAGAGTAATACCAAGCATTCTGGAAAGGTCTGGGCCAGAATAAGGGGCACCATAATCTAATTCAGCCACCCCAAAGTATCCTTTTTATCAATTCTCATTATTTTAGTTAGCTTTTGTCATATGACAAATCATCTCAATATTTAGTGGCTTAAAACAACAATGTACTCCTCCCTTTACTGAGCTCACAACTCTGCAGGTTAGCAATCAGGTTGGGCTCAGCTGGGCAATTTCTCTAGTCTCAGCAGGGTGCACTCACACATCTGGAGTCCAATGCTAGGTTGGCTGGGACAGGTGGTGTATCATCTTCCAGCCCTCCTGCCCTGGCTAAATGTCATGGGGGCAGTGAAGGATTCTAAGATGAAGAGAGAAGAAGTGAGTAAGCTCACTTGAGGACTAGGCTAAAAACAGGCACATCATCATTGTTCCTGCATTCCATTGGTCAAAGCAAAACACAAAAGTCAGAGTGTAAAGAACATGGACAAGGCAAACATGAAGGTTTGGATCAATTTTGTTAACAATACCAAGGTACAGTATGTACTAACAAAAGCATTGGGCTAATAATCTTTTACTTTTCTTTTTTCTCTTTGGAAAATGATGAAATAGCTAAATGAAATTCTAAATCAGATTTGCTATGCAATACTTTCATCTCAGGGGGTAGATTCCATAGTCAAATCTTTGGCTGACCCAGACTTACTCTCTCTGGCAACAGTTATTACAGTCAATTGAATAAACTATAAATTTGCATACCACAAATTCAGGAAATAACTAAATGGAAAACAAAGTTCAATATTTGAAAACTTAATATTTTGATTACTGCATAATATAAAGTGACATTTTTATGGGAGTAAATGAATTAGGTTTGATCAGATTGGAAAGATAGTTGAGGGCCCTCACTACTCACACAAAACTGAGCAAATGCCAGCTCTTCTCCTCACAGAGGACAGTCATATCACCAGTCCTGACTTGTGAGATGCCAGTCATGGGAATCAGCTGCAGCAGTCAAGTCATTTGGTAATGGATTCTAAAAAAATATGCCATGTACCAAATAATGAAGTGAAACAATAGTGAAATTCTAATTTGAAAAACTAGTCCAAAACTATAAAAGTGCATTCCCAATTCCCAGTGTGTTTCTTTAGAAAGACCTTATGGTGATGATTTCAGTTCAAGTTGCCAGACAGTGAATACATATTCTGCTCTTCTCCCACTTGAAATCATTTAAGATGAAAACAAAGAGGAAAATGGAGCAAGAACTGATACCAACAGAGAGAATGGGATGGAGGATGGGTGGGCCGCCTAGAGAAGGCAAGGGACAGCGGGAGTACGCAGAGCCAACTAAGGGAAGGACCTGAAGAAGTAGGGCAGCCATGCTGTGGCTTTCACTGTGTGTCCCTGGCTTTTCATCTCATGACTCACATGGAAAATGAGATTATTATTACTCCTTGGAGGAACAGAGAGAATGCTCAAGACTACAGGCAGATGTCCTGGACCTCCAGCTGCCCTAAGACTGCAATAAGACCCTGATTTCTCAGCATCCCTGTGACTCAGTGGATCTCAACTGGGGACAATTTCAGCCACCAGATTACATTTGGCAAGGTCTGAAGATATTTTTATCATCACAGCTGAGGGTGGGATATTATACTATTGGCATCAAATGAGAGGCCAGGGACCTGCTAAACATCTCACAACGGGGCGAGACTGCCTCCCACAACAAAGGATAACCTGGCCCTAATGCTAGCAATGTTGAGGTCAAGAAACTACTCTTGAAAGTGAAGTAACCAGTAGCTCAGAAGGCAGCTCTATGAACTGCTGGGCTTAACATTAGCTGGTAAGGAACCAGCTGTTTCAGCTGTAAATAAGTGGAAATAAGTGGGTGTGACTATGTGCCAATAAAACTTTACTTACAAAAACTGAATCCAGTTGAATCTGGCTGCCAACCCTTTCAAACCTTTGTTATTCAGAGAGTAGTCCCCACACTAGGAATATCAGCATTCCCTGTTGTGCCCATCAACAGTCACCACTGAGTCAAAGCACAGAGGCTAGGACACTTAAATTATAGTTAGAAGGATCTCCAGTGGAAGGAATTGTTGATCTGACTCGAGAAATTACAAAGAATATGAGCTCAAAAATGCCAGGTACAAAAGTGGCAGGAGCCATGGGCAGAAAATAAAAGTACTTATAGTACTTACATAAACATCTATATGTGAAATAACCCACCCCACCCATTCCCTCATGCAGAAGTGCCCACAGCAATATTTTCCAGGGCAGAAAATTAGGAGAGTCTTCCCTAAATAGATGGAATAAACCATCTAGGAACAGTGGAAGCAGGACGTGAAGGTTATTGGTAGCCAGACAGATAAAGCGCTCCAAATTCCAGCATTTTGAAGGACACGGTGAAACAGGTGGCTTCTTACCAGGTAATGTTAAGACCAGAGTTCATAGAGCTGCCTTTGGAGTTACTAGTTACTTCACTTTGAAGAACAGTTTAGACCAGTGAACTTGAAGGAGCATATGACTTTCCCATATGAATCTCCCAGAGGATGTAGTTAAAATGTATCTACTGATTTCAGTAGGTCTGGATGGCCTGAGGTTCTGAATCTCTAAGGAGCCCCACAGAATGTTGATGTTTCTAGTGTATGGACTACTCTTTGAATAACAAAGTTTTAAAGGGGTTGCCAAATTACAGGTGGGTCAGATCCAAGTGGAGCCTGTTGTAAATAAAGTTTTATTGGCACACAGCCACACCCACTTATTTACATATTGTCTATGGCTGCTTTTATGCTACCAGGCTGACTTCTGTGGTTGTGACAAAGATTACCCCAAACCCAATTTTAAGGACTATTTTCCATGAATTCAATCAGTACTCAATTCGAATAGTAAGGCTGGATTGTATTTCCTGTGAAAAATTCCATAGCAATTTTTTTCCATTTTGCATGCCACATGGTATCTGTCAGATTTCTCTTCAATGTTAAAGCCATCTTTAACTGAAACTAAGTTGCTCAGCTTAGACAGGCCTCAATCCATAAGATTTTAAAAATTTAGATGATGTCTTCAGTATTTATTCAACATTTTTTAAAAGATGCATTATGCATGAGTCCAATATAAAAAATAAAATAGCATAGGAAACTGTTCCATCTATTATTTTACAACAAATAATATTCTTCACCAATAGAAAAATGGGAACAGATTGGATTGGATTGACTTAAAATACTTTCCTATTCTGGCATAGTTTAATTTGTATTTATGGTAAGGGAAATATCATAGAAATAAAAACAAAATGGAGTTCACGTTAAAGAGTTTACAGCTTTGACAAAGCATCACACAAAATTGTTTTTAGTTCTCATAGAATTTCATTGAATCAGTAGAATGTTTCTTGTCATGTAAACATGAAAAGACTATGAAACACCAGCTTGTACTTAGTAAAAGTCAAATACACACACACACACACACACACACATGCATATATATACACACATATGTATATATAAATCCAGGATCTTACTATGCATACCAATATCAATTTCATCTCTAAATACATTGACTAAAACAAAGGTTCTTAACTTGGATACATCAATGCATATATTTAAGAATATAGTTTCATGTCAGGAAAATGAAATGAAAATGAAGAAATAATTTTGGAACTTTTTATTTGAGAACAAAAAACACTCAGTTTGTTACAGACAAGCCAAAATAACAAGAAAATTAGGAAAATTTCTCCATACCATGTTTATTTTCAAATTGTTTTCCAGTTAACTGGTAGAACCTGTCTTCACAATACATTAAAATCCAAATAGTTACTCTTGAAAACAGTAAACAAGCAAAATGTGTCACTTTGTCAAGCTCAAAAAATGTCTTTGGATGACATAAAGCCCACACATGAGGGCAGAAGCTATGGCTTGAACACAGAATTAAGTAGGAAAAAAAAAAAAAAACAACTTAACACACGCTTATTTAGTGGTCCTGGGCAGTCGTCAGTGATTTGATTAATTTTAGTTATAATTTTCTGACAATTATTAAAGGGCATATTCAGCAGTGCATGTGATGACTAAATTCGGCTCCTTGGAAAAATGTTATACAACTTGAACTGTACATCATTATCAGGCTCAAAAGATGAAGTTAACAACGATGGAACTGCAGTGCAGCCTCCCTACTGAAAAGCCAGGTCTGAGCTCCCTCTTCCTCTTGACATTGGAGAAATGAAGACAGGATTTTGGCAAAGAGAACTTGGAGAGGGAAGGAAGTACTGAGCTTTACTTTAAAACCATGACACAGATTGTGCTTTCCTTCTATGTGTTGGCTCACCCTTCTGTGGTCATTTGCAAGCACTCACTGTGCTCAACAGTAATTTCCATCCTTGAAGGAGTGAGTGAGATGTTGAAAGCAACCTGGGATGCTGACATGGCCTCACTCCTGGTTCCTGTACCAATGATGCTACCCAGAAGCTCAACCTTGCTCCACAAGGAATTTTATTCTGCTTAGACAGATGGGATTATACAAATGCAGTCCAATACTTTGGGACTTCAGCTGCTCTTGTAGCTAGAGGAGTTCTGGCCTGACTTCCACTTAGCCCCAAAAGCCTAGTCCCCATACCTGAGAGCCTCAGAGCAGGGTCAAATGGGCTTGCTTCATGAGCACATTCCCCCAAAATACTCTCTAGAGAGACAAGAAAATAGGAAGCCCTAAACTAGTAAAATGAAGGGCCTGGTTGACGAGAGGCAACAGGAGTGGAGCCAGTAAATAATCTCTCCTTCAGGTAGGTTCTCCATTGTCAGCCTGGCTGCCTCATGCTACTCTGCAGTCTTGGGCCTGGTTCTTTCTACCAGAGACTTCGGTAATCATCTCAGTATCTACATGCCATTTGAGCCTGAGGCTTTCCTCCTACTGGTTTTCCCAAACAGAGCATGTGCTGTGAAGAGCCCCAGGCCTTGTCAGATTCTAGGATTCGTCTGTACATTGGGCATCTGCTCCCTGACCCAGCTACATTTGATTGTTAATGTCCACAGCTGCTGGCTTGATGACACTTGTCTAATTTAGTTGGCTGGGATGACAACTGTGTTTGCTCCCAGAGTTCAAGGCTACCCATATCTCCTTTGAATCACCCTCTTCAGAGTGGGGGTATCCAGTTCTAAGTAGTGTTCTACCGTCTCTAGGCTGTTCCAACCTTGCTACCATTAACTAGTCCTTTGGAGTTAAAACATTAACTGTGAGCCACAATCAGAAGTAAATATCACATTGCAACACAGTTGGCCCATGCATACATAAAACATTCATGCCATAGCTCATCACATACTTTTTTTTTTTTTTTGCATTACTAGGGGTTGAATCCAGAGACTTGCACTTGCATGCTTTTGCAAGTGCTGTACCACTGAACTGCACCTCCAGCCTATTTTCTTCTTTTACTTTTTGAGACAGGGCCTCACTAAATTATGCAAAATGCCTCTGGGCTCAAACTTGTGATCCTCTTGCCTCCGCCTCCCAAGTCACTGGAATTACAGGCATGCATCACCACGCCCAGCTTAGCTCATCACCTCTTACATGGCACTGATTGTAAGACCCACCTTGATTTTTGGAGAAATGTTAAAAAGAGGAAAAATGTACAACTTCATGTTAATAAAATAGGATGACAAACAAAACTTTCATTAAATCATACTCATCAAAGGCACCCCACTACAGTAAGGCACTCTGATATTTTCTCTCCTATCCTATTTAATTATTTAAAAGTGAAATGCCAGCTGAGCATCGTGGCAAACACCTGCAATTCTAGCAACTTGGGAGGCAGAGGCAGGAGGATCCCAAGTTCAAGGCCAGAGGCAGCCTGCACAATTTAGCAAGACCCTCTCTCGAGATAAATAGTAAAAAGTAGTCTGGGAGTGCAGCCCAGTGGTAAAGCACTTGCAAAGAATGTGCAAGAGCCTGGGTTCAACCCCCAGTATCACAAAAAAAAAAAAAAAAGAAAGAAAGAAATGCTGCTTGGGATCAGGTAAACTGATTCAGTTATCCACTACATGGCTCAAAGCTGTAATTTGAAAATACAGGTAATTTATCTGTAAAGAGCATAAGTGTCCCATCATTCTTCAGATCAATTTCCAACTTAAACCACAAACTACAGAGCCCTAAGTGAGCCTGTCTCCTGCACCCTCCCAAACTTGTCCTGCCCCCTTCTTTCTTCCAGGAAGCTCCTGTGATGCCACTACTCTTGGCAAAGCAGGATGGTGCCTTCTTGAAATCTTCTCTCCATTATCCCCAGGGCAGTTCTTCTCTCTTCTTCCATCACCTCTCAGGTCAGCTCCTCATTCCCCTGACACCCTTCAGTTACCCTACATCATATCACCTCATTTTGTTGTGGAAGAGAATTCAGGTGTTTCTCGTTGTCTGCTGGGTCAAGTGCACTGGTAGCTTATGCAATTATGCCTGAGGGGCAACCCGCCTTGAAAGCTAGAAACAGTGTAGTCCTGAGTCATAGATTGGTTTCTAGATGCAGATAGAAAGGGTAGAGGGTCTCTCTAGTCTCATCTGCTGCCCCAAACCCTGAGACACTGAAGAATAGGAAAATTTCCCTCTATTCCTTAGAGCTGAGCTGCTTACATTCTAGGCTAAGATCTCTCTCTGGATGGGAGGGGGACAGACCCCTACATCATGGGTAATTTCCTAGGCTCAGTGTTTCCAGCTGTGAAACAAAACCCCTGGCACACAGCATCTTCCCAGGCCCACACCACCTCACCCTGTGGAGCTCAGGAGGCAAAGGGAATCAATGGAAACAGGTTGTGTCTTAAGGAATAACCTGGCACCCTCCATTTGGTCTCCATGATTCCTTATCCATGGAATTCATGTGAGCAGATATGCTGCTGCCTAGGGATTGTTCCATGCTTGCTCAGGATATTAAGCACATCTGCTCTTATTTAATTGGTTCTCTGTTTACTGCTGGACTCCCTGAACTAGACTGGAAGCTTTGAAGATCAAGTCATAATAAAATTACAACACACACACACATACATACATACCTACATACATATATATATATTAACTAATTTTACAATTTGCAAATTTATAACTCATTTTTCTATCCAGATAGGATTCTACCAGAGAAACACCCTTACATCTAATAAGAGGGCAAAAAGGTCTCATTTTATAAAAATTTCTTCTCCAGAAAAAAATGTTGCTGAACACATTATCTTAAGCAAACTCTCTCTCTCTCTCTCTCTCTCTCTCTCTCTCTCTATATATATATATATATATATATATATATATATACACACACACACATACATACATATATGTGTATATATACACATATATACACACATATGTGTATATATACATATATATACATATATATACATAAACACACACATATAAACACACACATATATATTTCTTTTTCTGCAGTACTGGGGGATAGAATCCAGTGCAGTCTCCCTCTGAGCTGCACCCCTAGCCCCTTTTGATTTTTTATTTTGAGATAAGGCCTCACTAAATTGTACAGGTTGCCTTGGCCTCAAACTTGGGATCCTCCTGTCTCCACTTCCCTAGTCTCTGGGATTATGGGCATGTGCCATGGTACCCAGCCAAGTCCTCAGATATATAAAGCATCAAAACAATCAACTCAATTGGCTGGAATTTTTGATGGGTAGATATGGTTCAGTAATGGTTATGGAATATTTTCTTCAATTTTAAAAATTTATTCTGACTCCTTAGTTTACAGAGAGAAGTGAATCTTGTCTGATAATTGGCTGTCTTGCTTTGCCTCAGGGTCATTGTCAAAAGTATTCAGCATTATTAATATAGGAAGAGGTTCTCTGTCAGTACTTAGTCTGGAAATTAAAAATTTTAGTAAACTCCTAACAAGGATTTTTAAAAGGTTTGCCTTATTCTTTCCAGGTACATTTCTGTTTTCCTTGCCTTTTGGCTAGCCAAGGTTTTCCAGGACTTCTTTAAAAAGCCTTTGAAATTAAATAAGCAACATGACTACATGCTATGCCATACCAGTAAGAAAGCATATTGCTGATTATCACTGTCCCCTGTAGAACATCTGTGAAATGAATTCCTAACTTCTCTGTGGATGATGCTATCTACCTAGAGTCTTGGTTTAATTTCTAAAAGCAAAATGTCTGTTTCTCAATGGATCTATTTGCATTTTTGCCATTTCAAGCAAAAAAAAATAGTAATAAAGTTGGAAGAAGTTTTCCTCAAAGAAGGAGCAGTGATTTGGTCCCATGTTTTACTGCAAGCATCTGCAGAGGGTGCTTCATGCTAGGGGAGGACATAGACCAATCAAGTGAATGTTCAGAGGCTTGGCTATCGTGCACTGGAGGAAAATGTAAACTGGAAAATCCCAGCCTGGGGAGCTGGGGACTTGGAGTTCCACTTCTCATTTGCCCCTGCCTTGCTGCATGGCCTTGAAGAAGTCCCTTGTCCTCTTTTTGCCTCATTTTTCTCATTTGTAAAATGAGAAGAACAGTACCTGGCTCTGTGAATTAACTAATCAATCATCTTAAATGGCCGAGATAAAAGTGCTTTAGATTCAAAAGTCATTTTATAGGATGTAAACTGCTATCTTCTGAATACTCCATATGTGCCGACTCTATTAAGCTAAAAAAAACACCAGTGGTTTCACAGCAAATTATACTAAGTGCTTTATAAATTCCAGAGGCAAATGCTGATAAAGGTTCTATAAACAGTGTTTACAACGACAGCCCTGTGCAGAGCTTCAAAATAACACTATGTGCCAGGTTTTCAGAAATAGGATTATTATTCAAATAATCCTCAGCCCCTAAGCATGCATGCACAAAAAGAAATCGACCATGGCCAAGCTTCTAGAACTTGCAGATCATCTTCCATTGACATCTGAATGCAACATAACTACCAGAATTGTTGTCAATAGATTTTCATTATTCAGTGATAAAAACAGGCACCAGAGTCAAGAAAAGCACTGAAAACATAGACAACAGAAACCCTTGGGCTTTAGGGTTCATTCAAATCTGGGGAATCAATGTGTTGTACAGTGGCAATCCCTTTTCTTCTTGTCCCTACCCTGAGGAAGTTGAAGGCAGTGTAAGATTTGACAATGGGCTGCTATTCCCAAACCTGTCCTTGTTCCACTAAGTCTGGGGTCAGCCTTCCTTAAATGCCTTTTAGCCAGAACATGCAGGCAAGGATGATTGTACAATGTTCCTTGGGGGCAGCGTCTGCCTGCAGAAAGACACTGATCTTCCTGAATAGAAGTGTCCAGCCTGGTGAGCTCATCCCACACTAATTAGATCAGGATACCTGGGGGTGGGTCCAGGCATCTCCCTAGACTATTGCAACATGCAGGTGCATATGAAAACCAGTCCATAGGCATTCTAGTAGACATTGCCTGCATGAAAGACAGGGCAGGTCACCTCTTATCCACTGTTGTCCTATTAACATATTGACCAAGGGTCATTAAAGTTTACCACAAGAACAGAGAGTAAACATTTTTCAGCTTTTTGGACCCTATGGTCTCCATTACAACTACTCAACACTGTTTTTGCAGCATGACGCCAACCACACGCAATATGGGAATGAAGGGATAAGGGGCTGGGATTTGGCCCTGGAGACCTAGTTTGGCCATCCCTGATCTAGACTATATTAAATTATTTACCTGTCTTACTATTCTAATATGTTTTATACATTATAAAATACACAAATTAAAGCTTTAAAAGGATGAATGTATCTTTATGTGTTTTATTATTAATAGTACAGAATAATAATATTTTGCAGGGAGCAATTTCTTTTAATATGCTTCAGTTTGAAAATGTTAGTTTCATAGTCTATGGTACAGAAATCTGCAGGTCTGGCATCATCTTTATTGCAAAACTTGGATCTGTGTCTGTCAGATGGAAAAACTTGATGGAGAGAAGTATTGACCCACATGTTCACTGGATGAATTTTCTAACTCATGAACCTCAGTTTTCAATCTATGCCCACCCGTCAGCCATCATTTCTGGTTCTGAATCACTGAACCAAAGTAAAATGTCCATCTTACCTGAAAACAATCAGTTGTCCTGGAAACTAATTGGGATTTGGTAATTTTCATATTTTTAATACACAGGTTTAGAACTCGCTAAAACCTTAAATCTGGAAGCTTTATAAACAGGTCACAAAATTCTGTTTCCAAGGATTCTAATCACATATCTATGAAAGTTTTGACAGGTAACACCTATCATTTTCATCAACAATATATTTATTTCAGAATATACAACAATGGAAACACTGACAAACATCCATTTTGAAAATGGTCTAGAATTTTAAAACATGTCTTTCTTGAAAAGCAGTTAATTGCTTGCTCATTATTTAAATTTTTCTCTTGAAATAACAAATAAATTATGTTTATGTGTCAAAACCATCTACTGGAAAGTGTATCGTTAACATTGTCCTTTCATATCAGGAAATAATTTTTATATAATAAAAAGTAACACTTAAAAATTTTGACACCATATTGGAGCAGTGTTTTTGCCCTGGAATAAGGAGGAATTCTCTAAATAAAACAAAAGATATTCTTGGTCATGTACCATCTTACAAAATACCATGAAGATTGTACTGTTTAAAGTTGTAATAAATAACATTTTAATTATATTAGACACAATACTAACATCCAACAGGATGTAAATGACATGCTGTGAAACACTGAAAGTAAATAAAGAAAAAAAGGAATGCTAGTATCATTGACAACCCCTTCCTTTATAAAACTTTTACATGCCCCTCTGAATACATGATCAAACATGAAACATGGCCATGTAGCATAGATACAAAATGAGTACTCCAATATACATTCATATATGCTACAAAAGATTAACATATTTTTTCTTTAAAGATATAGAATGCAAATATAAAGCCCCTCACTTGAGCAACACATTATACATTCAGCTTTGTAGTTGACTACAGTCAGAATTAAAAGATTTAGCATGAAGAGTAATACCATGAAAACTTATACCACCTTCCTATGTGCACAGTACATACTGCTTACCAATCAGAGTGCATCATAGCCTCCAGAATTCTATGACTACCCTACCAGTTAGTCAGTCGGCCATAGTGATGAGATGAAATCCATTTCTCATTTTGCCTCACCTCCAACTAGGCAAAATGTATGCTTTGGGGAAAACCTACATCAATATTTTGAAAGCTAACTGAACACACAGAATCATCACGTTCTCATTCCAGATAAATCATAGTCTTCCAGAGAAGACAATCAAAAGACACACACACACACAGAATCACAACCTTCAAGTTGTCTGTTATTTCACCTAAATATTCTTGACACTTTCCACTATGTTCTTGTCAGAACAAAACAGAATAAAGAAAATCCACTTCTTAATAGTGACAAGACATATATGTTTTGCCATTCACATGAAATCCAAATTATGCAGTCATCAGACCTTAAAACTCAAATGGCTTCAGTATTCAGATCTTGAACTGGCAATAGGAACTTCATTAATTTAGAACTAAACATTCTGCACTGACTATAAATTTTAATGATTTTAGTAACACTCAAAATGCTGAAGTGTGCAGTGCCATTTTCAATGATGATCACCATAACTATAAAAGACTTTTCCTTCGAAACCAGAGAGTCTGATCAGTGCATCCTTGCAGCTATGTGCCTGGTTTCCAACCAATCTTTGTACCATAAAGAAGAAGAATACCACAGAAGTTTGAAGGCTTTCTATGGTACTCTTTGTGATGCTGGAAGCAAGTATATCACACAGTGGATTTACCAGGATACCTTTGCGATGGAAAACATTTCAGAAGTGGATGTAAATTAATGAAAAGGACAGGGAAATGTGAAGAGAATCAACAACATTCATCATCTGTGAGAAGAGAAGCAAGTTTTCAGTTGATTTAATAAAGACTGTTATACCATCTTCAAAGACATAATGGTTGAGAATATTTTTACTTTTATATTTCTCTTGAGAATTTAGAGCACACAATTACTATCTAAGTTGCTGCTTTTTAAGAAATCTAGAAATGAATACAAATTGTAGTAATTCACACAGCTTACCAAACCTAACAGATGTCATTTGTCATCTATGCTTGAATTCTATACCACCTTTTCCTCCCATCAATCTCTTGGCTAAGGACAGTGGTTTCTCATCCTCAGCATAATTGATACTTGGGGACAGATAATTCTTTGCTGTGAATCTGAAGCCACGGCACCCTATCATCTGATCCCACCTGATCTCTGAAGCTAAGCAGGGTCAGCCTATCTACTCCTTAGATGGGAGATCTCCTGAGAATACCAGATGCTGCAGGCTAGGGAGATGGACCTAGCAATCCACTCTTGAAACAATCTGCTATTGAAAACCCTATAAATAGCAGAGAAGCACTGGTGATAATGCTGGGCATGCCACAGTGTTGGGGAGTGTTTCATCTGTTGTATATAGGGTCGCAATGACTCAGACCTCACTCAAAGGCACCTACCAATGACAATTCTTTGCTATGGAGCTACTCTGTGCAATGCAGGGAGGCTCAGAGAACAATACCCCAAAAGTGAAGGCTCAGAAGCAAAGTCTTCCTCTTGCCCTCCAGTGTTTCATCTAATTCTCCTCAACAGGCAGTCCACAGAAACCAGAATCCTCTCCCACAAGAAAGGATATAGAAGCCAGAATTCCTTTTACCCAAATCCAGCCATAAAATCTAATATGACTCTAACTTTCCCTCGCTTTTCTATGTAACAATTGGCCATTAAGAAATGTTCTGACCTACTTTGATTGAACATCATAACACACCCATTCTAGAAAGGGACCTATCCTATACGTAGAAGGAAGGAATGCTGCACAGAAAGGCCATACCCTTTCTGTCCAACCCTTTCTGTCCAACCCTATTTTTACACACTTGCCTGTGCTTCATCAAGCCTAAGCACGAAAATGGATAATTCACCCTGGGTCTTTGAGTCTTCAACCCGAGGGCTCTCATGTCTGGTAAACAAACTTATGATCAAATAAATTTGTTAAGCATTTCTTTCATTAACCTCTCTTTTATTATAGACATATGGTCATGACATCTTAGGGCAGGCAGGAAAGGAATCACCCCCTTTCTACACCTCCAAATGTAAGATACTTACCACCATTCCTCACCTCAACCCACTAGATGCCTGTTGCATACCTCCCACCCTCAGCTGTGACAACAGAAACTGTCTTCAGGAATTGCCAAATGTTCACCAAGGGCCAATAAGCATCTCTGACTGAGAAGTACTTCTTTAGATTTAGGGAGGCCAAGTCTTCTTTGGCCAAATCTTGTGTCAGTACCAACCTCACATGACAGCATTTTGTGTGTCAGTGCCAAATTCTCATTCTCATCTGTCTCGTGCATTCTGCCTTGTGCATCTTATTCTCAGGCACCTACATACCACCTACCATTACCAGCTGGCTTTCTCAGGCTGGTCACTGCTTCTTATCCTTCCTACATCCTCCCCAATAAACCTACCCACCAAATTCAATAGATGAGATGATTTGACATGGCCCTTGGAATGCATCCTTTAACTCATATTTGGCCATATCCTGAGGAATGAATGGTTAATGAATAGTTATTACTACACTATCCTGGGGATAGCAAAATGGAGAATTAACCCACTACTCTTTTTTACTCTCCTCCACCCCAAATCTATTTGTTGGGAATTTTAAAATGAAATGAGGCTTCCAGATTTCTATTTGAAAAGAAAATGAAATCCATTTGAATAGTCTTTAGCCAAATTTTCTGGCAAGCAAACTCAAAACTTAATCACACAAGTCATTAAATAGTACATTAGTCACTTGGCACAAGTTAAATTTATAACTGTTAAGTCTAGAAAGCCATAATCAGAGAAGCTATCAAATTTCTAAAGTATAAGTAGTAACACCACCTAACAAATATGACATACAAAATGTGAGCTATAGTGTTGTGTAGACTATTCCTCCAGAGTGGAAATAGACTAGACCTGATGATTGCTACACTGATGCAAAACACCTGGCATGTCTCTGGTAGGAGGACTTGGCTCTGCAACCATAGTGACTGAGAAGGAATATATACACTGGTTCGGCTTGTTGTAATGTGTCAACATTGTCTACTGGAGGAAGATAAGTAGAGTCACAAGATTCCCAACTGAGGGAGATATATATATATATATATATATTTGTTGTTGTTGTTAGGTGCTGTCGAGTCAGTATCCAACTCATAGCGACCCTCTGTACAACAGGGGAGACACTATTGTCAGTGCTTCTCTGCAGTTCACAGGGTTTTCAATGGCAGATTGAGTTTTGGGAGGGGGTTGCCAGGTCCTTCTCCCAAGCCTACAGCTTCTGGTGTTCCTAGGCGTTCTCCCATCCAGGTACTAACCATGCCCAACCCTGCTTAGCTTCCGAGATCTGACGGGATCGGATACCACAGGGCTACAGCTGCATATATGTGTATATGTATGTATATGTATATGTGTGTGTGTGTATATATATACATATATACACATATATACATATATACATATACATATACATATATACATATATATACATATACATACATATACATATATACATATATATGTGTGTGTGTGTGTGTGTGTGTGTGTGTGTGTTAGGTGCTGTTGAGTCAGATTTGACTCATAGTGACCCTAAGTACAGCATAACAAAACATTATCCAACACTATGCCATGCATGTAATCTTTTTATACTTGAGCCCATTGTTGTAGCCATTATGTTTCTTCTCATTGTGAGTTGTGCCACATCAGGAAATGGAAGCTCCAGGGACTTTACTCCATTCCCATCATTAAGGTTGAGTCTACTTTGAAGAGGCAATGCTTTCCCATTCATTTCTTGAATGCCTTATGGCCTGAGGTCTCATTTACTGGCACTATATTTGGCACTGCTTCTCTACTATTTATAGGGTTTTCAATGGCTAGTTGTTTGTGAAGTGGACTGCCGAGTCCTTCTCCCTAGTGTGTCTTAGTCTGGAAGCTCAGCTGAAACCTGTCAACCATGGGTGGCCCTGCTGGTATCTGAAATACCAGTGGCATAGCTTTCAGTAGACACATAAGTCCCCATAGCATGACAAGCTGACAGACATGTGAAGGATATATACATATACATTTGTGTATATATATGTGTGTGCATATATATATATATATATATATATATATGCACACAGACATACACACACACATATATATTTGTTATTGTTGTTAGGAGCCCAAGTTGGTGTTTGAGTCATAGTGACCATATGTACAACAGGTGAAACACTATTGTTAGTGCTTCTCTGCTATTCATAGGGTTTTCAATTGCTGATTGTTTTTTGGGAGGGGGTTTCCAGGACCTTCTCCCAATCCTACAACACCTGGTGTTCCCAGGTGGTCTCTCATCCAAGTACTAACCAGGCCCAACCATGCTGAGCTTCTGAGATCTGAAGAGATAGGACACCACAGTGGCATGGCTGCAGATATGTGTGTGTGTGTGTGTGTATACACATACATACACACACATATATATATGTGTGTATATATATATATATATATATATATATAGTAAACAACAGGTGAGAGACAAGAAAACAGAGCAGAACAGAACAGAGTAGAGCAAAGCAGAGAAGAACAGCAGAAGAGGGGAAAAACTCATGGGTGGTACAGTTGCCCATAGGGCTGCCAGAAAGTCACTCACCACACTTTTAAGTAAGCCCAGCTGAGAGGCAGAGAGGACCACTCTTGTGAGGAAGGTCACTCAAGAGGGAGAGAGGCTCACTCCTATGAGGAACTCCACTTGGGAGGGACTTAAAAGTGGTCTAGTTTTGAGACATCTTGGTGAGAACTTCTGCTGAGCAAAAGGAATTCCTTTATTCAGTGTAAGTGTACACTGTAACCCACAAGTTAATGACATCCCTTGTAGAAAAGCCCCAATAAACTCATAGTTCACAAAGTTTACGGAGATCTATCCTTTGGTCTAAACTGTAGCTATACCACCCTGGCATCTGATCTCCTCAGATCTTGAATGCTAAGCAGGATCAGGCCTGGTTAGTCCTTGGATGGGAGACCGCCTGAAAACACCAGGTGCTGTGGGCTTGGGAGAAGGACCTCGCAGCCCACTCCTGAAATAATCAGCCATGGAAAACCCTATGAATAGCAGAGAAGCACTAACAATAGTGCCGGGCATTGTACAGTTTCTGGTAGTGCTTCATCTCTCATATATAGGGTCACTGTGAGTCAGACCCAACTGGATGCACCTAACAACAACATCCTTTGGTCTGCCTGTGTTCCTTTTGGCTTTCATGCAACATATAGAAATCACTGATCCATGGTATTTACTCAAATGCCTGCACATTAAAGATAGAGCTTTTTTCTTCCTTTAAGAATTCATTAATTGTGGTACATTTATGTTTCTTTAGGCAACCCAGCAGCTGTGGTTCCAAACATAAGCCTTTGAGAAATACATTTAAATGAATATTTATAAACTTTTCTGTAGCAATTATATTTAGCAACTGTAGCAGATGCCTCCACTTTTCCAGTGTTAGCTGTGTCGCCAATTAGAGCCCCTCTTTAATCGTGCTGTCCTTCAGTCACTTGTCTCTTAAGTGGGCCACCTACACACTTAGGAGAGATTGATAAATACACAGGTCTAACAGGTCTATTGCCAAGCTTTAAAGAAAAGTCATAAAAACATACATAGACCATAAGGACCCAATGTTCATAACCTCCAATTTTCCCAAAGCAACTCTAGGAACATCTGAAGCTGAGATTTTCATGTTCAGGGCATCTCAAAAGGATGCTAGGTGTATCACCGCTGGATAATTCCCATGTATACTTTAGAGCCCAGTTGTTCCACAACCACTAGGCCACTTGCAGAGCCTTTAACCTCATTACTAAAACTCACTTAGAAGCTGGAGGAAGATGAGCCTGGAAATGCATCCTATTTATAAGATCTCCAGGCAATTTTTAGGAGCCCTCAAGTGTACAAACCACAATTTGTACCAATTTGTAACCACAAAAGTAAGACAATTCAGACTCACTTCCTCAAAGAACCCTGCCTCCTAACTCCAAGCTGAACTAAATGCCCATCTTTTGTGTTTCCAAGGTACACTGAGGTCTGTTGGATCACTGCCCTTACTCCCTGTAGTAGAGGTCACTTGCTTGTTTCTTTCAATTTTACTCTGAACTACTTAAATGAAGTGTCTTAGATTTATACATTTCTCCATGTCTAATTGATAGAAAGCAATCAATAATTGATTGAATAAATACTTCCCACTCTATGATAATGAGTAATATAAGTTTTACGGTTTATGTTTTGCCCTGGATTCCAGAAATATGCACAAGTTTGAAACCCAGAATGGCATTAACATCAATTTCAGATACAACGTTTATAGACACCTTTCATTCATTCATCCTGATCTCCATTCACTAGTTAATACATTTAAATTACATCACACATATCACCTTAACTTCTGGAAAAGCTCCATTTTAACTCTCAAAGACTGGGGAATTTTGAAAAATTAATGAGGGATGGGACCATCAGCTTCATTGAAAGGAAAAAAAAAAACCAGAAATTAAAAATAGTAGGAAGCCCAAGTCAGGAAAGAAATTTATACAATAAAACCAAAAATTTTCACCCCTTAGGAAATTTGAAGAAGCTAGTTATAAAGATGAAAGAAATGGGGCAAAGACCTCACAAGCATTACCCTTTTAAAAGGCTGGGGTTTTTCAACTTTCTCTTTACTTTACCAAAAGAAAACCATCTCCTTTACTTTGGTCATGAGTTGTTGTTGTTGTTATTGTTAGGTACCCTGTAGTCAGGTCCAACTCAGGATACTTCATAGGGTATTCAATGACTGATTTTTTCAGGTTTATTTTGGGAGTGGGCTGCCACATCCTTCCATTTTTGTGGTGCTAGGGATCGAACCCAGGGCCTCACAGACTGCACAGTGGTACTCTGCTAACTGAGCTAGCCACTCAGAATTCTTTCTTCTCAATTTAAAGTTCTTGTAGATTTATTATTCTGTTCTTTCTTGTCTATCTAGTGCCTCAGAAGAAGTCCTAACTCCTTAAAAGCTGATTTTCCCACCAGCTTCCCAGATCCCACCTCCTTGAGAACCAGCCTTAGCTATTAGCTACTTTGCTGCTGTGATTATAGGCCTTTTCCTGGTAACTCCTTCCTTCTAATTGGCCTCACATCTAATCCTCTGTGCTATTAAAAAGAAACTGGAAAAACTTTGCTCATCTGTGTGGTTTTAGGGTCAGCAAACATCTTCTATGAAGGGCCAGACAGTTCCTATTTTCAAATATTGCTTTGTATGTCATACAGTCTCTGTAACAACTAACCAACCTTACCATAAATAATAAGTTTGAAAAAAAATGTCATGACTGTGTTCCAATAAAACTTTACTTACAAAACAGACAGGTAGTGATTAGATTTGGCCTGCAGGCCATAGTTTGCCACCCCGTAGGATGCTCTTATCAAGGTGCTATCACATGGCTCCATCCCTGAATCTACAAATCCTACATCTGTCACTACCCCAACCTTAGGAGTCCTCACTTCTATCTGCCACTTTGAAAATTGTTCTCTCAAAGGTCATGAAGGAGCACCAAACTTCCCAATCATACCACCTGCTCCAGTCTCCATTCTCTCAAGTTTGAAACTTGTCCCTTTGTGGTCCTCAGGCTGCAGAGTTCTGTTGTGCTTCTGATTTGTAACTATTACTTCTCAGTCACCTTTTTGGCCCTTATTCTTCCACCTCTCCAAGGAAATACAAACATTTTCAGGATTTAGTCTTTCCCTTTCTTTTGGGATATGTTCTACTGGGTAATCTCATCCATGCTCCACCTTTCACTACCCACACAGTTTTCCCTGACATCTTCTGCCAGTCACTGGGCTTCCTTGTTTTCTTCTCCCACTGTGTCCTGGTTACATAATGACAACAAGTTGGTAAATACAGAAGATGAGGGTAAAAGATAGATAGAAGGTTCAATGAGAGGTATTAGCCTGCATAATGACAATAAATGAAAGTGACATGAATGTTCAAGTTAAAAGAGAAAGTGAAACAAATTTAGGAGTTCTAACTTTATGCTATTTGTACAAGACATGTAAAATTGAAGGCTACAGAAAGAACATACACATCAGTTATCACTGATGGTTCCTTGGCCTGTTATTTCATAATGTGGGGTGGCAGGGATGGTGTCAGTTACAGAGGAAGCTCACCAAAGGAAAACATTTGGTCTCTTAAAAGGAGTAATTTATAATTACAATAGGTCTGTGAAACCAAAGATCTCAGGACACTCTTCCAACAAGGGTGATGGAATGCATAAAGCAAGGGCAGCCAGTTTCTAATAACAAGTTAAATTATTTACATCAGTCATCTGGATGAAAATAACTGACCAAGTGGAAACAAATAAATGAAAACATCAACTTAAATTGACAATAAAAAGGAAATTACAAAAAGTAATGGAGTATATCTGAAAAAGAAAAAAAAGATTTATATAAATGAAAGCATTAAAATTAAATTTAAAAACACAATCAACAGGTTTAACAGAAAATAAGACAGAGTACAAAAAAGAATTAGT
>VMDO01020879.1:0-36544 GCA_007922755.1 Pedetes capensis
GCAGCAGTCAAGAAATCAAAAGACGCATTGCTCTAGGAAAAGCTGTGGCAAAAGATCTCTTTAGAGTATTGAAAAGCAAAGATGTCACATTGAAGACGAAGGTGCGTCTGACTCATGCCATGGTATTTTCAGTGGCATCATATGGTTGTGAAAGCTGGACATTGAACAAGAGAGACAGAAAAAGAATTGATGCTTTTGACTTGTGGTGCTGGAGATGTCTATTGAATATACCATGGACTGCCAAAAGAACCAACAAATCTGTCCTAGAAGAAGTGCAACCAGAGTGCTCCTTGGAAGCAAGAATGGCCAGACTGCATCTTACATATTTCGGACATGTAGTCAGGAGAGATCAATCCCTGGAGAAGGACATCATGTTTGGAAGAGTGGCAGGTCAACACAAAAGAGGAAAACCCTCCACTAGATGGATTGATACAGTGACTGCAACAATGGGCTTAAACATAAATAAGACCATTTGCCTGGCACAGAATCGGCAAGTGTTTCTATCTGCTGTACATAGGGTCACTATGAGTCGGACTCGACTCGATGGCACCTAACAACAACAACAACATTATTATATCTATTATTATATCTATATCTATTATCTGCAAATATATTATCTATTTGCAGATTTTCTGCGATTTCATGATCTGTGTTCTTGCAATAGGCAAAAGAGAACTGTAGTCTAAATGCACAGATATTCAACCTGTACTCATCAAAGTGCTTGCAAAATGCCAGTCTCATCGATTTCAGTGTGTTTTACAGTTTTGTAATGTTTTCTCCTCTTTAGCCTACTATACACAATCAAGGACAATTAGGGAAGAGGATTGCTGCAAGCAACTTGGTGTGCTGCAGAATACCTAAGTCCATGGAGGTTATACTTTCTGCATAATAGGAAATACAAGGTAAATTTTCATTACAAAAATATCCTAATATTTTTCAATTTTATAAATCCAACTGCTCATATGTTTACCAACATTGTTATCTTTTAAGTAGCAGCTCACCTGTATCATAAATTACAATGTGGTGTGTGAGTAGCCCTTTACCAAAACCAGTCCTTTAAAAAACCAGCTCCATTGAAATATAATTCATATATAATACAATTTACCCATTTAAAATCCAATGGGTTTAGTATATTCACAGGGTTATGCAACCATGGCCACAATCTAATTTTAGAACATTTTATCCCCCCAAAGACATGCTGTACTCACTAACTGTTGCTTTCCATCCTCCCTTCCCCCAAGCAACCCTAGGCCACTACTAGTCTTTACAAATGTGCCTATTTTGGATAGTTTATATAAACAGAATCATATAATATGTGGTCTTTTGTCACTAGCTTTTTTTCACTTAGCATGTTTTCAAGTTGATCCATATTTTAGCATTTTATCAGTACTTCACTTTATTGCCAAATATTCCATTGCATGAGCATACAACATTTTATTAATCTATTCATCAGTTGATGGACACTGGGTGGTTCCCCTTTTTTCTTGTTAAAAATAATGCTACTATAAACATTTGCATGCAAATTTTAATATGAACGTATGTGTTCATTTCTCTTGGGAATATACCTAGGAGCAGAATTTCTAAATCTTATGTTAACTCTGGGCTGGGATTTAGCTCAGTTGGTAGAGTGCCACTCTGCAGTCCCTGAGGTCCCGGGTTCGATTCTCAGCACTACAAAAATGGGAGTAGGATGTGCAATCCACTTCCGAAACAATCAGCCATTGAAAACCCTATGAGGGTTGCTATGAGTTGGACATAACTCAATGGCACCTAATAACAACATGTTAACTCTAGCCTGTAGCCATATCACTGTGGCATCTGATCCTGTCAGATCTCAGAAGCTAGGCAGCGTCAGGCCTGATTAGTACTTGGATGGGAGGCTACCTGGGAACACCAGGGGCTGTAGGCTTGGGAGAAGGCTACTCCCAAAATACAAACAGCCATCGAAAACCCTATGAATAACAGAGAAACACTAACACTATTGTTTCTTCTGTTGTTCGTAGGGTCGTTAAGAGTTGGACACCAACTTGACAGCACCTAACAACAAAATTAACTCTAATTTCAGAGGAACTGCTAAACTGTTTTGCAATGTATAAGCTGACTTTTAAAATGTTACTTAAACTGCCTTTGTTCTGTCTTAAAGTTTTTTCATTAACTTACACATTCCCAGATATCATATTGTTATTTTATGTATACATGCATACTTGGCAAAATTGTCACTGTAATCATATTTTGAAAGTATGTGAATGGCAAAATTGCCCATTTTTCCCAGTAAATTGAATCTTTAGGGAATTGTTCGTTTTTTTGAAATTGCACAAAACTAATATAGTTTAAGATATTTAATTTAAATTTATCTTATTTGGATAGGCAAGAGTCAGATAGTTCAAAATTCTGGATGTACAGTAAGACATGTAGTATGTTGTTTCCCTCTTACCTCTGTGCTATTGGTGCCCAGTTTACCTTCTTAGAGGCAGTGTTACATATGCCTTGTGTAGTCTTCCAAGGAAGACATTTTAATACATTTTTAATTTGAAGAGAATAACTTTTTAAAAAATGAGCACATGAGACTATAAGGGATTTGTTCTAACCTTGTTTGGTCTGGTTAATGAAAATCAGAACAGCATATGCCTCAGTGATGACTTTATTTCAAGGCTGAATAGCAATAAAGGACTTACAAGTTTAATAATTGTCTTACATAGCTTGAGGATATTATCAAAACAGTCTGTTTGTCCTTAACTTTTATTTTCGCCTGAGGAGCCAAAACTTGATCTACCACCTTCTGGTTATTATTTCACTTTGTCCACATTCCTGAGATGTACAGTCTGCTAATTTTTATGTTCTCTAACTACATTTCTGCTTCAAATACTTTACCTTATGGAATTTAAGACTCTCAAAGGCTATCTCCTGCCTCATGCAGACTTCTTATCAGCCCTTGAAAAAGCAAGTTCTTATTTCTGTGTTCTTTCTTCTGCCTGGACAATTTTCTTTTGCTCTTTTGGGACTGGTTCCTTTCCACCCTTTAGGTCTCAACTTAAATGCAGACTTCTCTGACCATCTTAGCTAAAGGTGGCATCCTCTCCTTTACTCTCTGGGCTGGAGTTTATCTCAGTTGATAGAGTGCTGCTCTGTGCTCTCTGGGTTTGATTCCCAGCACCGCAAAAATGAGAGTAGCATGTGGCAATCCACTCTGAAACAATCAGTCATTGAAAACCCTATAAGTAGCAGAGAAGCCCTGACCTCGTGCTGGGCATTAGACCTAACTCTATGGCACCTAACAACAACCTTTACTCTCCATTGCATTAGACAGTTGATTTCATTCAGCATTTATTATAGTATGTGTGTCTTTACTAGTTCATTGTTTGGTATAATTCATATTAGAATAGTCTATAATCTACAAAGATGAACCACTACAGCCCCAGCCCTATTTTCTATGGCCCTCAAGCTGAGTATTGCTTTATGTTTTTAAAGAGTTATTTTATTTTTTTTTAGGAAGCATAAAACATGTTGAAGAGACTTTGTGTGATCTGAAAAAGCTTAAATATTTACTTATGGCCCCCTACAAAAATGTTTTCTGATTCCTGATCTAAAATAATGGTCTCCAAAGTGTGCTGTGTATATTCCAAGGGGTGCACAAGATAATCTGCCAGAATTTTATTTATTCTTTTGCAGTTATTGTGTATATTTTATAAACTACATTAGTTTTAATATAGAAGTATGTGCATATAATTTATAATTTATTGTTCATATGTGTATATTTGGAATGAAGCTCAGACATTTTTTAATAATAAAAATTATGGAGGCAACTGGGATTAAAATATAGTATTTATGAGGTTAAGTACTATATTTTCTCCTTTATTCTCATTATCTAATATACATTTAATATAATATTTTTTAATAAATGACTCTCTCTCTCTCTCTCTCTCTCTCTCTCTCTCTCTCTCTATATATATATATATATATATATATATATATATATATATGGTAAAAATCTCACTATATCATTTAGGCTGGCCCTAAACTCCTAAGCTCAACTGACAGTTCCACCTCAGCCTCTGAAGTAGCTGGGACTTTAGGAGAATGCCACTGCACCTGGATAAATAGCATCTTCTTTAGTGATTCCAACTACCTTATGAGTTAGGTCTTGTTACTCCTACTTTATAGATGAGGTAACTGAGAAGCAGAAAGGTCCTGGAGGCCACATTGCTAGTAAACATTGGAAGGCTGAGTTAGATACTAGTCTGATTCCAAAACCAGTGTTTTTAACCGCTAGTGACTTATTTCTAATTTCATTCTTTTTGATTCTTCATGTGTATCAGGATGCAATCACACTTTGGAGTGCTGTATCTTCAATGAGGAAGCCATATTGGCTTAGAACGGTTACTCAAATTTCCCACAGCAATAAATGGAAATGAAGAAGCACGTATAGTTGTAAGAGAGTAAGTCAACTTCAAAAGTTTGTTTTGATCCCTTGGAATCAGAATTGTTGTTGTTGTTGTTGTTAGGTGCCATTGAGTCGTGTCCCACTCATAGTGACCCTTATAGGGTTTTCAATGGCTGATTGTTTCAGGATTGCCTTGGGAGTGGATTGCCACATCCTGCTCCCAGTATTGCCATACTGGGAATTGAACTTGGGACCTCAGAGACTGCTGAGTGGTACTCTACCAACTGAGCTAAATCCTGGCCCTGGAATCAGAATTAGTACATCCTAATTTAAGTATACCTGCAGCCGTAGCTCTGCATCTGATCCCGCCAGTTCTTGGAAGCTAAGCAGGTTTAGGCCTGGTTAGTACTTGGATGGGAGACTGCCTGGGAACACTAGGTGCTGTAGGCTTGGGAGACAGACCCGACAACCCACTCCCAAAAATTAATCCTCCATCGAAAAACCCTATAAACAGTAGAGAAGCACTGACAATAGTGTTTCACCTGTTGTACTGAGGGTCACTATGAGTCAGATACCAACTTGACAACACCTAACAACAACAACAACAACAATTTAAGTATGGTATCACAGCTTTCTAGGCAAATCATTTAACTTTAAATGAGCTCAGTTTCTCTATATAAAATGGAGCTAATAATATGTATCTATCTTAGACATGGTTTCCATGATTACATGCATGTAAGAGTGATTTATAAACTAAGGTCTTCAACATATTAATCTTTCTTCTCTAGTCCTACATATAAGATGTGATCAGCACTCATGGTGAATGATAAAATTTAAGAAAAAATTATTACAGCAAAAGACATTGCTATTTATTATTGTTAGATGTTGTCGAGTTGTGTCTGACTCATAGTGACCCTCATGGTTTTCAATGACTGACTGTTTTGGGATTGCTTCTGGAGTGGATTGCTACATCCTTCTCCCATTTTTTTGTGGTGCTGGGGATCAAACCCAGGGCCTCAGGGACTGTAGAGAAGCACTCTACCGACTTTACTAACCCGTAGCCCATATTGCCATTAATCCCACTCAGAACACTCCCCCTGGTGTTGAACAGTTATCTCATCATTTTACACTTTGTGTAGCAGCTCTGGAAGTCTTCTTTCTTGAATGTATTTAGTTTCATCCTCCATCATAAAAATGCTTTGTGTTTGACAATTTCTGTCAAATAAAAACATTACAGTGTGTCCTCATCAACATTGCCTGCAGTGGTAGCCCTGTGGCGTCCGATCCCATCAGATCTCGGAAGCTAAGCAGGGTCGGGCCTGGCTAGTACCTGGATGGGAGACCACCTGGGAACACCAGATGCTGTAGGCTTGGGAGAAGGACCTGGCAACCCTGAACAGCAGAGAAGCACTGACAATAGTGTTTCCCCTGTTGTACAGAGGGTCGCTATGAGTCGGATACCGACTTGACGGCACCTAACTACTACTAACTACTCATCAACATTATTCACTGGATATGCCACTGTGCAACTTCTGGCTCTACCCTTAAAAGCCAAAATGACTATGAAAGATTTTGAATTAATTTGGACATTGAGGTAGCCACAATAGTGCAACTAAGGGCACTTACAAAAGATGGCATCCAGAACTGTCTTAGAAAGTGGCAAGAACAATGGGATAAGTGTGTTCAAAGCCAAGGGAAGTATTTTGAATGGGGTTAATGGCAATGTGTCTTTTACTATAATAAAATTTCTAAATTTAAACATTCACTATATCTTTTGGTCATACCTCATAACTATGCAGAGGCATACATTTTTCCATTCTAATAGTTTTGACTATTTTGCTTAACAAACCACTTAGTTAACTATTTCAAGGAAGTATCATCATTTGGGCAAAGGAAGGAACCAAAACCCAAGTCTAAATTTGACATTGTTTCTATACTTGTTTATTTGGCCCCAGTCAAAAATGTGCATGACTGCTATTTGAAATGCAGATTTTTTCCTTTATTAGTAAATGATGATGGAGTACACAGTAATACAGCATTGGCTTTTTCCATTATGCATCCTTTACATCACTTCTAGCAACACTTTCATCAACCCACAAAGTTTATGGAGCCTTATGGCTAATATGTAATAAAACTCAAATGCTTATTTGGGTTATATTCCCCTATTTTTCCAATATACTCATGAAGTTGTGCTGTTTACATTGAGATCATCCTCTCCCCATTCATCCCTCCACATTGACCCTCCTTCCCATACCATCTTCTCTGATCTTTGCTTCCTTCTGCTAGATCCCTCCCTCCTTTGTACATTTTGTATTGCCCCTTCTACACTGTTTAATTGTGCATTTTTAATCATCAATTTATGTATAGGATATTTTTTCCTTTAGCTATGATTTAGCTCCTACATATGAGTGAGAACATATGGTATTTCTCTTTTTGAGCTTGTGTTTGTTTGCTTAAGATGATGTTCTCCAATTCCATCCATTTTGATGCAAATGATATTATTTCATTTTTTTATTGCTGAGTAGTAGTCCATTGTGTATATGTCCCATAATTTTTTTTTTTATCCATTCTTCTGTTGATGGGCACCTTGGTTGGTTCCATATCCTTGCTGTTGTGAAAAGTGTTGCATCGAATATGAAAATGCAGGTGTTTCTGTGGTATGATGACTTGTCTCCCTTTGGGTATATTTCCAGTAGTTGTATAGCTGGGTCATATGTCAGTTCTATTTTTATTTTTCTGAGGTATCTACATATTGATTTCCAAAGTGGTTGAACCAATTTATAGTTCTACCAACAGTGTAAGAGGGTTCCTTTTTCTCTACATCCTCACAAGCATTTGTTATTGTTTTGTTGATCTTAGCCATTCTTACTGGAGTTAGGTAGAATCTTAGAGTTGTTTTGATTTGCATTTCCCTAATGGCTAGGGATATAAGCATTTTGAAATTTAGATTTAAAAGAGAAAACTGTAGTATTTTTCAGCATCTCCTTTACTCATCTGATTGAAACATGGAAGAACACAATTCTTTGTCAAATCCATCAACATTAGAATTAGATTGAAGCTACTGTTTAGATTTTGCCAATGTAACGCTACTTAAACTTAAAAAAAAAACTTCAAAATTCCTTTTAAAAAGTTATAGCTGTGTAAGCTAAATTCATATTAAATTATAAAATAAAACCCAAAGCATATATCACATTTCCACTTCAAATACTATCATTGCTGCATTTAAAAGACTGGGCTTCCAAGCCCTTAAGCCAAATCTGAAATCAAAACTTTTTAAAGGAAAACAAATCACATCAAATTATCCTCATAGAGTTCTGAATTTTTGCCATGGTCCTTTTATCTTCTTTCTTCTCTATAAGTACCTGCTGGCTTTTCTTCCACAAGGCTTTTTGGTAGTACAAACAAGGTCATATTTTTATTTTAGTATTGGCCCTTATGCTGTCTTCAATTTTAGGGACTTATTTAGAAATTTCCAATATATGGACTGTGTTAACCAAAACTTGTAAATATTTGTGGATCTCTCTTTTCTCTAAATGGTTGCCCTAATTATTGCCTGATAGTCCATTTAGTAATTAATCATGTTCTGCTTTGTGATAAATTTTCTCTTTGGACTTGAGCCATCATTTCAATATTTCATGGCTCTTTAATTTTACATGAATCTATCTTATTTTCTCCAAATGCATTTGAGGGTCTTTAAAGGCGAGGCCACTTGCTTATTTTTGAATTCCACAGCAGGGAGCAGAATTCCTGACAGTAGCTGGCCCTTTGGTATCAGACCTGAATTTCAAATCCAGGTCTATTTTTTGCTTTTTTGCATGACCCTGGTAGTCTGCGGTTTCGCTCAGTTGGTAGAGTGTTCCTGCACATTCTCTAAGGACCCAGGTTTGATCCCTAGCAGCACAAAAGTGGGAGAAGGATGTGGCAGTCCCCAAACAATCAGCCATTGAAAACACTATGAGGATTGCTACAAATTGGGCCTGGGGTTTCACTCAGTTGGTAGAGTGTTCCTGCACATTCTCTAAGGACCCAGGTTTGATCCCTAGCAGCACAAAAGTGGGAGAAGGATGTGGCAGTCCCCAAACAATCAGCCATTGAAAACACTATGAGGATTGCTACAAGTTGGGTGTCTAACAACAACATCAACAGCATGACTGTGGTCTATTTAGTTACTCTGATGAAACATTTTCTTTATCTGTAAATGGTGATGATTCTACCATGTGTGGTTATAAGGACTGTGTGATGGTCAGGCTGGAGCATTTCACAGCTCCTAGGCTGCCATTCTTGCGGACTAGGATGTATATGCTGCTACCCCTTAGTGGGCCTGGTACATTTTAGGCACCCAGTGGTGGCAGTTGCTATTACTATCATTGCATATTACTTGATTTATGAAGTGCAATGAAGAAGATGTGCCCATTTTTTTTTTTTAAGGCACCTTTAGTTCAAGGCTTAAGGAAACCACACAGAGTCTCAATCTCCCTATGGACAAGTCTGATATTTTATGAATATAACACATTTATCATCTCAGTAAATTGTGTTTAAATAATGAGTTCTAATCTCTTTTTCATATAGTAAAGGGATTGGGAGGTAAAAATGAAATGAGTTACCAAGTCATCCTGATTTTCTGACCCCAGGTCTAGTCTGTGCAGATGGTCTGATGATATGAGTTTGTGTGACTGAGAACAGACAGACACAGGCTTGTAGTGAGTTTTTGGGCACTTTCAGGCATGTTTGAACGTGTTGAAACCCAGATCCTTAATCTAGTCCTTATGGTTACCAATAGATTTAGTTCAAAACAACAAAAAAGAATACAATTTGGATGGGATGAAAGGATGAAACAGAAATTTAATGCCTGGTGAATGAAGTATCTTGAAACTCCAGGTAGATTTTTAATAAGTATTGAACATTTACAGGTTTTGGCCTAAAGCCCAAAGGAAGATTTTTGTTTATATGAGAAAAAGTAAGAAGTTATCTTTGAATAAGTTGTCAGGGTCTTAGAGTAAATGATGTTGGTGGAACAGGCAGAGTTGGTATGTGGTATTGGATTAATGTCACATGATTGTATTATATGGAGGGAGCTGTCATGTCATTAGGTAGTTACTAAGAGCAAATTTCATGGAAATATTAACTGGTTAATAGAATCATAAGAGAGCTGAGGGCATATCCAGAGATGATCTTGCCCAGCTCTTTGTCTTCAGGCAAGAGAATTTGTAAGTTATATAAGATAGATGTTATCTCAAAGTGCTCATAACAGATAGTCTTCTCCATTTTTTCTTGGGCTGGGGTTTAGCTCACTTGGGAGTGCACTGCCCTGCATTCTCTGAGGACCAAAGTTCGATCCCCAGCACCATAAAAATGAGAGAAGGATGTGGCAGTCCATTCCCAGAACAATCCCGAAACAATCAGTTGAAAACCGTATGAGGGTTGGTATCAGTTGGACCCGACTCAACGACACCTAACAACAACATTTTCTCTTAGCCTGATTATATTATTATCCTAAGAATTAAAAAAGAAAAAATAATTCACTTGATAAAGCCAATCTAAAACTCAGATGATTATACATTCTTATTTTCTTTTATATAACCAACCACAAACTGGTGCTTGAGGTAATGGTATCATGTGGCTAGATAAGAGGGATCAAGGATAACTTCTCCCCTCCTACTATCTTTGTCTAAGGGATCCAGTGAGGTACATATACTCAACAAATATTTATTGAGTGCCTGTGATAGGAGTGATCTGTGATAGGAGCTGAGTGATCTGTGATAGGAGCTGAGGATAAAGCTATGAATAAAAGAGAATACTTAGCTGAGCCTGGTGGCACTCACTTGTAGCCCCAGGCTTCAAGAGGTAGAGGCAGAGGCAGAAAGAGCATGTATTTGAGGCTAGTTTGGGCTACAGTGAGTTCAAGGCCAACCTATACTACATAGCAAGATTGTCTCAAAACAAAACAAACAAACACTCTGCCCAATCCTTGCTATCAATGCATGTACAGAACAGTGGGAGAGGAGCAGACAAGTAGAGAGATAGATAATAATATTTACTAGGTAGTGTGATGAATGCAATAATGTTTACTATAAGCATGAGAGTATTTATCATACCCTGGAAATTATGCTAAAAGCTTCAGGCACATTGTCTCAGTAATTCTTATAATAACTTCCCCATCATAAACTTGTAATAGCAAAACATCTTCAGTCCAGATTTTTCTTTCTGGTTGGAACTTTCCTTTTGGAACAACTCAAGTTCTTCCTGCCTATTGCTTAGAGCAAATTTATAATCGGTCTTTCTAGTTTTGCTTGTGAGATGAGAGAAATAAAGGAGATTTATGATGAAAATAGAGTCAGAAGGCCAGGTGCAGTGGCACATGCCTATAATCACAGCAACTCAGGAGGCAGAGGCAGGAGGATCACAGGTTCAAGGCCAGAGGCAGCCTGTATAACTTAGTGAGACCCTGTTTCAAGATTTAAAAAAAGGCGGGTGGGGCATGCAGCTCAGCGGTGGAATGCTTGCAAAGCATGCATGAGGCCTTGGTTTCAACCCCCAAGTACTGAAAAAAAAAAAAAAGAAAAAAGAAAGAAAGAAAAAAATTGGAGTCAGAAAGGTGTTAAGGAAACAATTTATGCACATTTCAGTTTCAAGGTTCTCTGCAGGTATGTGAACTTCAGTCACCTCCACCCTCCTCAAGCATCTGAAATGACCAAGTAATTACACTGGACCCAGAGACTGAAAATGCATATCAAGAGGTTACGAACTCCTGTCTTATGGACATTTTGACTAATTACAACATTTCTTTTATAAATCTTCCATCCTCACATAGCCCTGTTCTTCCTCAACGTTCAGTAGTGCATATAATCTCCCCCATTTCCAGCCTCCCTCAAAACATTGATCCAGAGCTGTCTGAACCTGTGTCTCTTGAACTGCAATTCCTAAGACCCCAGATAAAGTTTTTTTTACCTTGATCATTTCTGTGTTACATTAATTGACAGGTATAAAGGAAGTACTTGAAGTTTCAGAACTCCTTTTTCTGTCTCACACTTACAGATTTTCAAGACTATTATGTTTCTATAAGTTTCTGGAAGCCAAAAGTTTACATTCTCTTTGAATTTCTATAGTAATTCTAATGCTCTCTAAGGCAAATGAGATCCTCCAATTGACAAGAGAAGTGTCCTTTGCAAGAAACTGAGGAAGAAAAAAGAACCAAAAAGGTTTCAATATGGCATCTGTCTTTTACAAAATAAATGGACATACATAGATAGTTACATAGTCACTGACTCTAGTCAATACACATCTTAGACAAAGATATTATCAGTTTCTATAGAGATGATTCTTAAACCTGCAAAATACAGATGAATTCAAACTGTGGAATTTTAGGCATCAGTGTACTGGGTAAGGTTTTTTTCCCTACCAATTTTTCTACTTTGCTGAACTTATTGAGCTAACAATATTCTATATAAATTGTACCTTTGTGCAAATTAGTTAATTTTCAATATTAATTACAACTTCTATAAAATATTAGTAGCCACTCTTTGCTTTCCTACATTTTGCATTTGACTCCCTGAATATCTGTACCATATGATATGATTATGGTTCCCTAAAGTAGTAATTTTGCTGATGATAATGTTCCAGAATGCTCATAAAGATAGTCTCTGATTACATTTAACAGCAAATACAAAGACATACTTCTTCCGGTGTAGGTCTATTTAATGGTAGATAGTATGAGCAATAGAGAAAAAGGCTGTGATGGCCAATTTGGACAGATGGTTTCCTGAGTAGAGCAGAAATTCATCTTTCAGGAAAGAAATGCCTCTTCAGTACTTTTATTGTATTACTGCTCTGTCACATACTGCTCAAGCTCTTTAGCTGAGAACACACCAAAGTAGCAACCAAAAAGTAAAAACAAAAAAAAAAATTTGGATCTTGAAACTCACTTTTAGTATAAATGCAAATATAATCCCAGGGAATATCAGATAGCTCTATGGTGGGATACCCTATACCAGGCACTCTTATCTCACACCCTGCCATGGCTTTAAATGGCACTTGCTGTGTTGGCTGTTTAATCACTTGAATGCATACTCCTCAGTTTGGAGAGAGTATTAAGAGGGCCAAGATGGAAATGCATTTTTTCACATTCTTTGGGAATATTCATTGATCTCTCTCAATCTTTGGTAGGCCTTTCTTCCTTCCTGGATGAGCAAGAACAAATTTGGGACCATGTGAAGTGAAAGAAAGTCCATGGCAGCTGTATGTATGCCTGGATATTTCAGAGATTGTATTGGGGAGGTCATGGGCAGCCAGTATTTCTTTTCTTCTTGAAATACAGAACAAATTTTATATATATATATATATATATATATATATATATATATATATATGTAATTTGTACACAGACATTTTTTTTCTGCTTCTCTCCCTCCTCTCTTTTCTATTTATCATTTTCCCCCTTTCATTACCATTCTTCTTATTCCCTCCCCAACACCCAGTAACCATGTTAGAGGATGGAGTGAATAACTGTTGATATTCTAGGCAGCTTGAGAACCAGAATGTGTGGTAGGGGAGGGAAGATACTTATAGCACATACTGCATTACCAAATATAAATAGGGAGAGCTAATTATCATTATTATTTATTATAATATGTCCTAACAGCAATTCAGACTGCCTCCTCATTTAATTTCAATTTGACAGAAAGAACATTTTAGACTTAAATATCAAGGTCTTAAAAATGAGATTTAAAGACATTATATGCAGGCCTAGGGAAAAATAAACTTTAATTTTCCTCTGAATTTGTTCTATCTTTTTAATTCTTTTGGTGAGAAATAATGGTACTCCTTACAATCATCTGCCTGACTCAGAGTGGTGCCTCCAGACTCTTTCAGCTTCACTTAGATTCTTGAGGTTCAGGAGTGTGCAGTCCTGTTGGTGTGGATTGCATTAGGCAGAGAGGGGAGGCAGATGGAGATGATCTATCTATCTAGTCTGTGTATCTGTCTCTACATCTATTAAGACTTAAGATAATAATGCAAGGTACTGGGAATGGAAATACAAAAGAGATTGAAATCAGCATTGTGTGGAGCCAGAAGGTACAGCTTTGCCTGTCTATAGCATAATTCCATTTGGCTAGGTGATTAGCATGATACCAGGATATAATTTCTCTTCTACAGCACGAAAGAAAATAAAAAATTTAACAATACTGAAAATCTCTGAGTTAAGAAAAAGGAAACAAGATGATCCTGCTGGTGTTGGAACCTCCAGTTGCTACTACAATGTAATTATGACATCCCCTGAGAACATGGTGGGCTGCAAAGTAGCACAGCCTAGGTGCCAGCATTTCAGTTGGCAAAGCTCCTATCTCTGCCTCAGACTCTTTTTTCTGCCATCCAGGCTCCAGACAGTGACAACAAAACATTGCTCCACACAGCCATTTGTCTGAAAAACTAGCTTTAGAACTGTACTAACAATGGGAGCATTTAGGGAAAAGTTGAACCTAGCCTTTACAAGAACTTCTAGAGAAAAAAAATGACTACAAAACTTAAAAATCTCAAATCAACCTCACTTATCATATGGGAAACAACAAATTCAAAAAAAAGGGAAGGCAGAATTGAAATTCACTTTCAAAGCTAAATATTGTACCCTAGACTAACTTCAGCTGGGATTTAGCTCAGTGGGTAGAGCGCTGCACTGCAGTCTCTAAGATCCTGAGTTCAATTCCCAGCACCACAAAAATGGGAGAAGGGCCTGGCAATCCACTCCCAAGGCAATCCTGAAACAGTCGCCATTGAAAACCCTATGAGGGTCGCTATGAGTTGGATACCGACTCGACGGCACCTAACAACAACAACAAGACCAACTTCAACTTCTAATTCATTGAAAGCTTAGTAATCACTCTTTCCTTTTCTTTCCCCCACCCCTTAATGTTGGTTAAACATGAAATGAAGTGGTCAGCAAAAGGTCTTGGCTTGTTAGATTTTTTTCTTTCCTTGTGTATTAAATTTTTATAAATAGAGATGAGTGACTGATTTCAATGTTTCTCACAGCTAGATTCAGAGAAACACTGTTTTGTTAGTCTTAGACTGGAAATGTTAAGTTCTTGTGAGGGGGAGGACGGAGCTAGCCTCCAGGCTAGGGTAGGGTGGGAAGAAGGAGGGAGAGGAATGGTGAGAAGGGTGTGGCTCAGAACAGAGCAGCCCAGATTGGCCAAATCCTAAAGGAGGGTGGATGAGGTCCTACTACAGAGGCTCTGCCCAGCTGTTTCATTTTGCCCCAGGGAGGTATAAACTTTCAGAAGCAAATATGTATTGAGTACTTCCTATGTACAAAACAAGAGAGCCCAAGAGAGGCAATGAAAAAGAAAAAGAAGGAAAATATGTACATAAATGGCAATGATTGCTTACAAGGTCACACTTGTAGGAATGAGACAGACTAAAGTGATTACCAATGTTTTTGAACATGAGTCAAATTTTATTGTCCTATTGAGTTTAACTTTATGGAGTTCAACTTTATTAAATTTATTAGTATACTAATTAATTTTAATTAATGAAGTTAAACTTGTAAACACCTCAATATCAACAAAACAGAAGTCCTTACAACTGAGGCAGTAAGTAACTTCATGATAAATAGAGAAAAGATTGAGGTTGTTCAAGATTTTGCTTTACTTAGTTCTACAATCAACATCCATGGAAGCAGCAGTCAAAAAAATCAAAAGACGTGTTTCCTTGGGAAAAGCTGTTGCAAAAGACCTCGTCAAAGTGTTGAAAAGTAAAGATGTCACATTGAAGACGAAGTTGTGCCTGACTCATGCCATGGTATTTTCAGTTGCATCATATGCTTGTCAAAGCTGGTTGTTGAATAAGGGAGACAGGAGAAGAATTGATGTTTTTGAGTTATGGTGCTTGCTGGAGACAAATATTGAATATACCATGGACTGCCAAAAGACTCAACAGGTCCAACCTAGAAGTGCAGCCAGAGTGCTCCTTGGAAGTAAGGATGGTTAAACTGTGTTTTATGTATTTTGGATATGTTGTCAGGAAGGGCCAATTCCTGGAGAAGGACATCATGTTTATGAGAGTGATGGTCAGTGAAAAAAAACGAAGACCCTCAACTAGATGGATTGACACAGTGTCTGCAATAATAGGCTTAAACATAAAAAGGTCTGTGCATGGCACAGTGCCGGGGAGCATTTTATTCTGTTGTACATAGGGTCACTATGAGTCAGAACTGACTTGAAGGCACCTAACAACAACAATATGTAAACACATATATTTATTTAAAAGGCCAATCAATACTTTGAATATAACTTTTCAGTTTTTTATAGTACTAGGGGCCTGAACCCAAGGCCTCAGTCAGATTCAAGTGCTCTACCACGTGAACTGCACCTCCAGTCCCCTTTTTTATTTTTTATCTTGAGACAATGTCTCACTAAATTATGCAGGCTGCTTCTGGCCTTGAATTTATAATCCTCCTGCCTCTGCCTCCGAAGTCACTGGGATTACAAGTGTGTGCCACTGCCCCTTGCCTGAACATCACTTTTATATGACAAAATTTTGTTTTATATCACCAGGTAGAATTGATATGAAGAATGGTTCTGGAGTTAGATTCAAATTACATCTTACTAAAGCCAAAGCCAGGTACTTCTAAGAAAATCATGTCACCGTGGCCCTGTTTGCATCTTCAATTCTTTTTGTCTAGCTGATAACCCGGCATTTGTTGATATTCTCTGCTACTACATGTCACATCACATCTTGAAGGTCCCCTTTTTAACATTAAATGTTTAGGAGAGGTCCCCACATGTAATAGTTACTTGAGTTATTTTTTAACAATGGAAAAATATTTATATAAAGTGATTGTGAAGTCAGAAATGCCTTTTAATCACACCAATGATATATATTTGAAAGTAGTAGAAAATATATGGATAAGACACATCTACTATACTTTGGATCTACAGCATGCCCCAAAGGCCCATTTATTAAAGGGTTGATCCACAATGCATAGGGCTATGGGGAGGTGTTAGGACCTTCAAGAAGGAAGGCCTAATGAAAAGAAGTTAGGTCACTGGGAGTATGCCCTTGAAAGAGGTATTGGGACCCTTGCTGCTTTCTCCCTCATTTTCTTGCTGGCTGCCATGAGGTGAGTAATTCTTCCACTATGATATTCTTCCTCAGCATAGGCCCAAAAACCATGGAGCCAATCAACTGTGGACTGAAACCTCTGAAACTGTGAGCCAAGATCACTCTTCCCCCTTTATATGTTTGTTACCTCAGGTATTTTGTTACAGCAATGGAAAACTGAATTAACGCCACATCATTTGGCCTACTAATAATGTCTGGGGAGCATGTAGATTCACAAATCACTTTATTTTAGTGTCAGAGACAAGAGAGCAACCACTCCTGCAAGGTTTTGAGGAAAAATTATACTTTTAGCAAGATGATGAGAGAAGACTTCATTGAAGAGACTGTCCTTGAATTGGTGCTGCCAGTCTCCTCTGTTCCTTAACTTTGTACAAGAACATAGCAGAAGACGTCACACTGTCAGATTGCTGAACAGCGGCTGGAAGCTGTTGGTGCTCTCACTGTAATGACCCTTGTAAAATGATGGTTGTTTTACAGGCCAAATGTGGTTCTTGCTGGCATTTGAATTTGAGGGACATAAAGAACTCCTTCCTCTGGAATTTTGGAGTGCTTATATTAATCTCTTCCTAAACAACATTTGCACCAAAAATAGGCTCTCTACTCTTTAAAGCAGGACGTTGTGACCCCATCATATTTGTATTTAGCTTAAGAAAACAGTCTAGTGAAAATAACTATATACAATGTGTTGCTCAGGGTAAGATAGAACTCTTCTCTGAGGCCAGATAGTAGGTGTTGCCTTGGGGTCACTGTCTGACTTGCACTGAGGAGCTTCTAGCATTCATTCCTGCTCCATGTGATATGGCCCTGGCCAAAGCTGGTTTGTACAAGGTACGTGCTTGACCTAACTGAACTATTTCAACATATTACCTTGGAATTTGAAATTTGGGCCTGAGAGGTTCAGAGTCTTAGAGTTTTCTGAGCTGAGTCACATTGATGACAACTTTCTGAGGAGGAGGACCACAAACTTTACTTGTCCTTGAGTTCCATGGGCTATGCCACTATAATTCCAACTCTCTATCCTTTTTTTGGGGGGGGGGCTGGGATTTAGCTCAGTGGGTAGAGCGCTGCGCTGCAGTCTCTGAGGTCCCAAGTTCAATTCCCAGCACCGCAAAATGGGAGAAGGACCTGGCAATCCACTCCCAAGGCAATTCCGAAACAGTCAGCCATTGAAAACCCTATGAGGGTCGCTATGAGTAGGATACCGACTTGATGGCACCTAACAACAACAACAACATCCTCTTCTTTACCCCTTAGGCTAGCCAGAAGAGAATTTTATTATTTGAAACCCCAGAAACCTTAAGTCTTTGGGGGTAGGGGAATGGACAATCTTGTTTTGGACTTCCAATCACATCTACTGAAAATTATGTTGTTGTTGTTAGGTGCCATTGATTCAGTAGTCATAGCAACCCTATGTACAACAAGTGAAACACTGTTGTCAGTGCTTCTCTGCTATTCATAGGGTTTTCAATGGCAGATTTATTGGGGGCGGGGGTTGCCGGGTTTGTCTCCCAAGCCTATAGTATCTGGTATTCCCAGGCGGTCTCCCATCCAAGTACTAACCAGGCCCAACCCTGCTTAGCTTCCATGATCTGACAGTATTGGATGCCACAGGGCTATGGCTGCAGGTACTGAAAATTATAAGGATTCCTAAAATTGAGAATTATAGTCCATTTATGCCTCTGGAAGCTATGGGATTTAGACTAACCCAGAGGGAATCTGAATAAATACTTCTACAATTTATGATCAGCATTGTTTTTTCTCAGAGATGGAGAATGGCTATATTATCTTTTGATCACATCCAACTTCCTATGTACAGAAAGTTGTTCCTTTGTCTCCATAGAAAACTCTGTTAATGGCTTGGCATCACTGAACTTGACCTATTTGACTAAATGTCACTTTTATAGGGGAACAGTGCTTCTTGTTTTCTCCCTTAACTATCAAGGGTGGTTTTAGAAGGAATGAAGGGGGAAAAGTGCTATATTCAAAGAATTAATTTTGTGTTGCTAAATGTAAAATTGTGTAGACCTGTGATTTCTAAAAAAAAAAAAAAAATTAGTATATCGTATATATTGTAATACCTATTACACAGATAAAAGTAAAAGCAAGTATTTATGTTGTTGCTAGGTGCTGTTGAGTCAGGTTCGACTCATAGCAACCCTATGTACAACAGAACAAAACCCTCCTAGACCCTGTGTTATGCCCAGCACTATGTCAGTGCTTCCCTGCTATTCATAGGGTTTTCAATGGCTGATTGTTTCAGGATTGCTTCAGGAGTGGGTTGCCAGGTCCTTCTCCTGTGCTTGTGTTGCTGAGGATCAAACACGGGGCCTACAGAGTGGCACTCTACCAACTGAGCTAAACACCACCCCAAGTATTTATGTAAGAGTATTTAAAAGGAAATAAATCTTAATATTATAACTATTATGAAGGAATAGTAGGATTTCAGATGCCCCTTCCTCATCATTTCCTCCAGTTTCTCAAACTTTCCATTACATGGTTTCATGATATCTATAATAATCTGTCGGGCTGGGATTTAGCTCAGTTGGTAGAGTGCTGCTCTGCAGTCTCTGAGGTCCCGAGTTTGATTCCCAGCACCACAAAAATGGGAGAAGGACATGGCAATCCACTCCCTAGGCAATCCCGAAACAATCAGCCATTGAAAACTCTATAAGGGTCGCTATGAGTCGGAAACAGCTTGACAGGCACCTAACAACAACAATAATAATCTGTCAGAGGAATGAGAAACTTGTATAACTATCTTAAAAACTATAAACTTTGACTCTGTGTCTTGCAGTCCTAGAAAATTTTCATGCTTATTTTCAGATTGTGAATGACTGATTTGTCAGCATTTAAAAAATAGAATAGAAACAAATATATTATTTTTTTCTTCAGCATAACTATTTGAAATGCCTGAAACTGTTAGAGATGAAGCAGCTGCTTCTCAAAGAACCTCTACAGGTTTTTGATTACAAAATTATTAGGCAGAATTGTCTAATTTATCTATTTATCTAAAATAAATTTAGCTTACTTGAACAAATATATGTAAGACAGTACTTGTCTACCATGCACAAGGCCATGGGTTTAATTCCTGGCACCACACATACACATACACAAAGATAAGTAAGAGAAACCTAGGTTCAAAAGAAAGAGAGAAAAAATTAGTATAAATAAGGAATCTTTTCCTAAGCATATTGAATTCCATTTCTTTCAGAATTTTAATGTAAACATGTTGCCTCAAGAAAGATTTCAATTAGAAATTTAGAAAATATCCAATATATATAATGTACCAGAATTGTTACATATTGTGTTGATTAATCAAAAAATTTCTTTGGCATGGTATGCACATATATTCACATATCCAGTGCAAGAGGATCTAATCAAAGCATGTAAGAAACAATTAATGAAGTTAAACAGTTTAAAAGGAATGAGAGTTGATTGGCCTTCACAAATGACCTAGCCTAGAGTTATCCAATACAACATTTGCAGTGAAAGTGTTCTCAGTACCTTTTAGCCTCATGAAACCACTTGAAATGTGTGGTGTGGTGTGACTGAGGAACTAAACTTTTAATTTAATTTAATTTCAATTAAACAGCACACATGGCTGGTGCCGTGTTGACATCTCAGGTCTAGACTATCATGCTTATTTGGCAGATGTGATGGCTTGAATATAAAATAAGCCCCAAGACTCATGTTTGAATGTTTGGTCCCCCACTGGAGGCACTGTTTTGGGAGGCTGTGGAGCTTACCTGGGCTGGTTTCAGTAAGCTATCTACTCCTGATCTACAGTAATGTGAACAGTTCTCCTCTGCTGTGTGCCTTTACCATCTCCTCAACCATCCCCTCCCTGCCAATATGAACTGAACCCTTGAAACTGTGAGCCAAGAGTACTTTTTCCCTCCTTTAAATTGTTCTATCAGCAATTTTGATAATAGCAATGCACAGGCTAACACAACAGATAAAAAAATTAAGAAAGAGGTACAGAAGTCCAAGACACTAGTCAAATAGAGCATTAATATTGTCAACCAATTTTCATTAAGAAGACACTAGGGCAAAGAAGGAAGATGGATAAGTTGGCATATTATTATTCTAAGACTACTTCCTTATTCAGTCTTTATTTCAACATTCTTGCAATACCTGGAAACTTTTTACCCAGCTGGAGTGATGTGTCTGATTACCCAAATAGGTCACATGCTTCAAACCCACTTTGATTCTCTCATGAATGCATTTAATAGCACTTCACAGTTTTTGAAAATTGTTTGCGTATACCGTAAGATTTCACTTTCTCCTTTCAACAACCATGTCAGGTTGGAAAAGAAAATGTTATCCTCACCTTATATCTGAGGTTCCAACTGGCCACATGAGTAGCTCAGGTTCATATGACAAGTAAGTGCACCTGCTAGGAAAGAGGGTTCTGACTCTTGTTTCAACCTCTTTCTCTTACATCTAGCTGCCTTGTATCTAAGTCTCTGAGAAGGGTTAGGCCTAGGAAATTACCTTAGGATTTATGGCAGATTAGGAGAGCACCACAAAGCAGAAGCATTTCTGCTCTGGCAAAAGTCTAATGAAGGACTGTACAGACCCCAGAATCAAGGCCATCAAGGATTGATAACAGTCTGTTGAACTTGCTAGATGTATGACTTTGGCATGTTACTTAGCCTCTTTAAATATAACTTTCCTTATTGGTAAAAAGAGGATACTAGTGGTACCTAACAGAAATGTTGTGCAGATCAAATGAAATGATTCATGCGATGTGTTTTGGCCAGGGTATACAGTAACTGCTCAGTGCGTGTTAGCTATAATTATGAATATTAATATAGAAGGAAGTAAGCTGTGTTTTGATGGCTTCATGGGCCTATTTCCAGGTACAGAACTGAAAGGCAATGTTTTGCATTTTGGCCTACTGAATCTTTTAGCATTTTCACCCAAATCTTTCCTCTATAATTCCTTATTCTTAACCTCCCAATAGTACACTATCAGAGAAATGGAATCAAGTTTCCACTCCTGGAATCTCTACTTCATTGCTATAACATTTGCGGAATTCTAGGCTTGCAATATCTTAGAAATATTGGCGAGTTTTCTGAGGTTCACCAGCATTGTGGGAGCAGCAAAGTAAAAGTGCATGTCTGGTTAAAAGGAATATATTTTGACAATATTTTATAAAATTAAACTCTGTCCATGATCTCCTTCAGCCCTCCCATTCTTAACACTATAAAAATGGAATCACTATCAAATTAAATGGGAAGAATCAGTCTGTATATAAACCCAGAGGTTGAACCCAGTAATCTTACTTTCTCCTTCTCTAGCTATCCCATGATTTACAGCCATGAGCTTTGGAATGTTCAAGGTGGATCCAAGAAATCTTGTTATCAAGGGTATCATTTGGATCCATTGATCTCTTCCCTAATGGTCAGCTCTTGTGTGAGAGAACACTGCCAAAGTCACATAAATCCTACATAATGGAGAAAATTGAAGGTCAATTTTCTCTGTTAAAAATAAAATGCAATCAATAACCCATTCTCCTATCTGGTTGGTGAGAGGAAATATACAATGCTAGGAAACTAAAAGCACCATCAGCGAAGTAAATCTGTGCTCTTAATCCGAGTGAGCATTGGTCCTCCCAATTCCATCAGATATAATACTTCAAGAGCACTCCAAATCAATGTATCCTCCCCTTGTAGAGTATTGAAATAGACAGAATGTAAAATACTTCTTTGGTTGGTATGAATGATGACGAGAGGATAGTGTGGTACCATTGAGGCTTCAATCCCAATAAAACTGATAACTGTTGGGAGAAGTGAAATGCCACCTTCATTCTGGCCAGAGACTACATTTTTGATTTTGTAAAAACTTGTGTCAAAGTAGGTGGATAAATAAATACCTATAAAGCAATTTTAATAATCTGGAAAAAGTATTCTGGTTAACATGGTGGTAATGTAATCAAGATCACAGTTTTAGCTGGGCACAGTGGTGCTCGCCTGTAATCCCAGCGGCTTGGGAGGCGGAGGCAGGAGGATCGCAAGTTTGAGACCAGGGGCAGTCTGCATAACTTAGCAAGACCTTGTCTCAAAAAAGTAAAAAAAAAAAAAAAAAAAAAAAAAAAAAAAAAAGGGCTGGGGGTGCAGCTCAGTGGTCCAGCACTTGCAAAGCATGCAAGTGCGAGGCCCTGGGTTCAATCCCCAGTACTGAAAAAAAAAAAAAAAAAATCACATTTTTGATCTCTGCATAGTCCAATTAAATAAAAAATGTAGTTCACATGTATAGACTGAACCTCCAACTGGGACTGGCTTAAGCAATGTGCATTGAAGACGTGAGAAGACTAGTTACAGAATGTTTATTGCTTATACTGCCCATCACAATTATTGGAAGAAGATGCACAACAACCTTGGCATTACATTTCAAGGCTGGCCCATTATTCATATAGTGAGAGAGTGCCAGACCTAAGTTCAAGCTCTTGCTGCTCATCAGCTGTAATGTTAAAGTGCTTATGCAACTAGAAGATACTATTAATATTTATAGTAAAAATGTTCAGAGACCTTTTTATGCTTGCTCTCACATGTTTGTTTTGGTTTTCCCCTGGGGTAGCTTTAAAAACAAATTGTGGCTGCATTTCCGTAATGGTGGTATTTAGACCTGTACTTCAACAAAGTCAGGGACAAACTTTTATAAATTATCTTCCATGTTGAAATAGGAATTCCATATGTCTCTAGTGGCATATTATCACCAACAAATAGTTATGACAAATGACTGTGAAGCCAAGTTGATGGCCCACAGCATAATTGTCCTTCCACATAAATTACAGGGGCTGGGACTTAGCTCAGTGAGTAGAGCGCTGCGCTGCAGTCTCTGAGGACCCGAGTTCAATTCCGAGCACCACAAAAATGGGAGAAGGGCCTGGCAATCCACTCCCAAGGCAATCCCAAAGCACTCAGCCATTGAAAACCCTATGAGGGTCGCTATGAGTCGGATACCGACTCTACAGCACCTAACAACAACAACAACAACATAAATTACATTAAAAACAACATTGTGTAACACCTGGTAGACAAGGCTTGCTTTTTGAGAAGTTATTTTTAGTTGAGAAGATGGAAAGGAAAAGGAATGGTCTTGGTACATACAACTTCTGCTGACAAGCTGCAAAATATCAACAAAAGGCCAGGCATGGTGGCCCATACATGTAATCCCAGGACTCTGGAGGCTGAGGCAGGAGAATTGTGAATTTGAGGCCAGGCTGGGCTCCACAGTGAGACCTTATCTCAAAGAAATCAAACAAACTCTGTGTGTGTGTGTGTGTGTGTGTGTGTGTGTGTGTGTGTGTGTATAAAAAATCATATATATACAAATGATGTATCTTAACAAAACAACATAATATCTCCTAACAAAATATATATAGGATATGTGTGTGTGCGTGTGTGTATCCTAACAAAAAATAGGGCAAACATTGCTTTGTTTTCTGTTTTTTACCTATTCCTTTGTGTTGCACAGCTGAGTTGTAAATACTAAAACCGCAGAAAAAAAAGCTCTACATTCTCCCTGTTTAGCCTTCTATTGAATAGGCTTTAGTTTGAAATTCACACTAAGATCTCAGATATTGTCTCTTAAAAATAAGAAAGAAATTGGGTCCTCATACAAGCAAATTCATAGAGAGGGACCTTGTGGAGGGAGTGATCTTCTTGGATCTATACCTTCAACTTGGACCCTGTTAACTGAATTCCTTGACAATTTGAATACTGAGGGGAAAATACCAGACTTAGAAGAAATAAAGTATATAAAACCTTAGTTTAGTGAGTGATAACAGAGAAAGGAGAAATATTTTGGTCAATTGGGCATGTTAATTCAAATTCAGTCTGGGTTGTGCTAAACTATAAAAATCAGCCTTGCAAATCTCTTAAATCTTTGTGCTGAGCCTCTGGGTATCAATTTGGAGGATCAGCCTCCAGGCCATAAGCAAAGTCCTGTTCTGCTTAACAGACCTGGATCAGCTAGGCCACACAGAAGGGTAATATTTTATTCCTCTAAGGAGTCATGCCATTTTTCTCAGAACTTTGAACAGAAAAATCTCTAGTTTCTTGAATGACAGTGCAGTTTGCTCCACAAAATGTTGACAAAGGTTTCGAAAGAACAAGAGGAATTTTCTTGCTGATGGAGGCTGTTGGACCTTATTTGAGGAAAACTTCAGTTTTGATTCATTTCTCATGGAGGGAAATAGAGGATCCTTGCCTATTATTGTTATTGTCATTGTTGTTTTCTAGTGCTCATTAAATCTCTGGTAAATTTGACTTGGGCATGGCCTTAGTCTCCTGAACTTGGGGAAAGGTAAAGAGAAGTATAATTAATTTTGAATAAGGTTCTATTGCTTGGAGTAACTTTAAAAATGTTGATATAAGTATACATATGAATATATACCCCCATGTGTCTGTCAGCTTGTGGTGCTATGAGGGCTTGCATGTTGCTGTGATGCTGAAAGCTATGCCACTGGTATTTCAGATACCAGCAGGGCCACCCATGGTGGCCAGGTTTCAGTTGAGCTTCCAGACTAAGTTAGACTAGGGAGAAGGACCTAGCAGCCTACTCCTGAAACAATTAACCATTGAAAACCCTATGAAGAGCAGAGGAGCCCTGTCAAATATAGTTCCAAAAAATGAACCTCCCAGGCTGGAAAGCATTCAAGAAATGAGTGGGGACAAGCTGCCTCCTCAAAGTAGAGTCAACCTTAAGGATGGGAATGGAGTAGTGCCCTTGGGACTTCCATTTGCTGATGTGGCATGACTCAAAATGAGAAGAAACATAGTAGCTGCAACAATGGGTTCAAACATAAAAAGATTGTGCATGGCAGTGTCAGTATTTCATTCTGTTGTACACAGGGTTGCTATGAGTCAGACACAACTCAAGGGCACCTGACAACAACAATGAATATACAAATATTTATACATATTTAGGAATATACATGTATAGGTATACAGGATCCATAGACATGCCTGCCAGGACCTAATTTTATGGTTTGAACATAAAATGGCCCCAAGGCTTACATTTGAATGCTTTATTCCCAGTGGGTTGGTGCTGTTTTTTATGAGACTATGAAACTAGGAGTTGGGACCTGGGTGGTGCAAGAAGGTCACTGGGTATGGGCTTTGAAGTTTTACTTGGCCCTTGGTTCTGTCTCTCTCTGCTCTGGTCTATCATGATGGGAAGAGCCTCCACCACATGCTCCTGCCGCTACTCTGTCATTCCCTCTGCCATAATGGATTTACTCTCTGAAACCATGAGGCATAACCAGTCTTTCTTCCCTTAAATTGTTCTATCAGGTATTTTGGTCCCAGTGGCACAGAGGCTAACACACCTAATGACTTTCAATAACCAAGAAACTATTGTGTGTGTATTTGTTTTGACATTTCTATTTTCAATCTAATATGTTAGTAAATTAATGGTTGATGTTTTCACAAAGGGTTATTAAGATATCTCAAAATGACCATTATGTTTGTGTCTATTTTTTGAAAGCTAGATTAATTTCAAAGTCATTTAAAAATCATGAAACTATTTTAGATTGTTTTGCAAATAGTTACACTATAGGCACAATTTAGGACTTCTTTTGTTTTCTGAATGCTTTTAGTTATGATAAATGTTAATGAAAATAGTGAAATTTTATATGAAAGTAGCATCAGCTCTATTATTAGATATGGTTGGGAACTAAATATTTTTAAATGGTATCTAGCTAGAGGATGCATCCTCCAATGAGGTTCTCAGGAGAGCTACTTATATAAACAGAAACATTCAATAAAGAAATAGCACGACTGTTTTTTAAAAAGTTTTTGAGTCTTGTCTAAGCATGATGCCTGTCTCCACCCCTATATATAATATCACTCAATGGAAAATTTTTTTTTATCAGTGTGGTACAAAGGATTCAGGTTACTTTATTGTTGTTGGGTGCTGTCAAGTCCAATCTGATTCATAGTGACCCTATGTACAACAGAATGAAACACTACCCAACACTGTGCCATGCACATGATCTTTTTTGGTTTGAGCCCAATGTTGCAATCATTATGTTTCTTCTCATTTTGAGTCATGCCACATCAGCAAAAGGAGGTCCCAGGGGCACTACTCCATTACCAACATTAAAGTTGGTTCTACTCTGAGGAGACAGTCCTTCCCCAGCCATTTCTTGAATGTCTACTAGCATAGGGTGCTCATTTTCTAGAACTATATTTGACAGTGCTTCTCTGCTAATTGTTTTAGGAGTGCGCTGCCAGGTCCTTTTCTCTTGTCTGTCTTAGTGTGGAAGCTCAGCTGAAACCTGTCCACCATAGGTGGCCCTGCTTGTATCTGAAATACCAGTGGTACAGCTTTCAGTATCATAGCAAGCTGACAGACACATGGGGACAGGTTACTTTAGACATTCTAATATGAAAAAATAGTTTATTACTGGATGCTTCCAAGGTCATGAGGCCAAAAAGTGGGATAATATTAAACCTCAAGAGAGAGTTGTTCAACAAAAAGATATTTTCCATTTTTTCCCTATGGTATATGATATATAGATAGGAGTGCAAAAATAAGAAAAGTAAACCATATAGTACATGGCTATGGTAGTGGTATAAAACCTGATCTCTAAGGTCATATTCTTTTGGTCTTAACCAGTGTGACACTTTATTATTATTCGTGCTTCTAGGATGGAAAATGTGGCTTAACATAGAGGCCAATGTGGGACTTTTACTTCTTCATTATCTTAAAAATTGAAATCTTGTAATCTCTGTCTCTGGATAGCTATATAGTACAGGAACTGAAGCAATGATCGGCCAATTTATGTAGCCATTCAAAAAAGAAAGAAGTGGCTCTGGTTTCCAAGACTTGCTAAGATAATCTCATTTGTTTGTTGATGTACTTATTGTCTCTTCCTTCTACAATTGAAGCTCCAGGTGTACTCATGGCTATATCCCCAGGCCCTAACAAAGTATCTGACTTGTTCAGCAGTTGAATAAATGAATGATTTTTTTCTCTGCTTTGCTATTTCTTTCTTTTCTTTTCCTTCCTTCCTTCCTTCCTTCCTTCCTCTCTCTCTCTCTCTCTTTCTTTTTGACAGAGTCGCATTATGTAGCCCAGGTTGGCCTCAAGTTTGTGATCCCCTCCTACCTTCCCCTCCCACCTGCTGGGATTACAGACATGCACCCCAATAAATGAATGGTTTTTAACTTCCTTGAAGTAAATGTGGCCCATCCAGTGTTCTGCAGTAGGACCAGTTGATTAGGTATCTCTGCCTTTTGCAGAGAAGTGTGAAGGAAGGTGAGCAAAAATGTGAGACAATGAGTGATCATTTGCCTCTCACTTTAAACAAAACAAGCCAAATACTGAGTTTCTGCTCTGCTTCAAGAAGCATGTGTCTGGTGCTGAGACATATTAAATAAGTTATTGAGCCCTTAGAAATGTTCCCTAGTGGGCACAGAAAAGTATGACATGAATCAACACAAGGAGGATTATATGATAATAAATTCAATAAGAATTTAAAGAACAGATTGAACAGTATGCAATGCAATAGTGGGGCTAAGCTTCATGGAGGAAGTAGTCTCCTCTGTGACACATGACGTTAGAGAATCTCAAAAGACAGAGGAGGGGCTTCCCAGGCAGAGGAGTGGGGAGGGGACATGAATGAAGTAAGGGGGGGGGGCGGGAACAAGTATTGGTTTAGGCCAACTTTTGCCAAGAAGAGACTAGTTTACATTCTGCACAAATGATGCACATTTAGAATGCTCAAATAGATTTCAAAAGAATTCAGAGAGGGCCTAGAGGAATAAGTAAGTACCACTGAGGGTGATTCATAAAGACATTCCTTTCCTCTCTAAGGATTTGGTGTGATTTTTCTTGGGAACTGAGTTTCACTTGTTAAATATTTATATGTACCAGGCACTCTGCTTATTGCTAGAGGTCAAGAGTAAGCAAGAGATTACAATCCCTGTCTCCAGAAACTTGAAATTTCTTTAAGGAGGTAAATAATATGTAAATAAGTACATGATCATGGTTTAAGCATAATTAATGAATTATATATTTCAAGTAAATTCTTTCATGGCGAGGGGAGAGATAGAGACAGAGGATGGTTTGGAGAGGAGGGGATGCTATTATTAGGTTATCTGCAAGGCTATTTGTACCATAGTGTGTTTGAAAGGCCAGCAATGTAGCTGCCTCCTTTTGAAGCCTATGATGGAACATAAAACCATAGCTGTAGAAACAGTTACTATGGTCCAAACTGAAATCTCTCCTCCCTATTTCTCTCATTTCCTCCCTCTCACCTTTACAGACTGTTGCCCCACTAATCAAAGTGACTGAAAAAAAGTGTATCCACTATGAACAATACATGATAAACATGTCTACTGGCGATGTGTGCTATAAAGATGACACTGGTGAAAATGATTATAAACATGATAGAGGCAAGCGCCAGTGGGAGCTTTTATTTATAGTTTGAAGAGGCACAGAGTGGTTACTTAATAAATTTCCTTATTACAGTATTAGGGCCTTTTGCACAAGAGCATTCACAGGCTCCTCCAAGGTACTGCTGTTCATGGACAATTACTAAATGATCAGTTATCTCTCTCTCTCTCTCTTTCTCACACACACACACACACACACACACACACACACACACACACGCAAACAGTTTTATTTTGTGTTTTGTTTTGAGTACTACAGGGGGTTGAACCCAGGGCCTCAGATATGCTAGGTTAGTGCTCTACCATGGAATTGCAGCCCAACTCCCCCACTCCCAACTTTTAAATATTTTAAGACAAGTTCTCTCTAAGTTGCACAGGTTGCCCATGGCCTCAAACTCAATATCCTCCTCCCTCAGACTCCTAAGTTGCTGTTAATACAGGTGTATGTCATGGCACCCAGACAGTGATCTGGTTTTGAGTAGAAAGGGATGTCATAGAGATTGTGGAACATCTTGACATATACTTAGCTCTTTCTGCTTTTATTTTGGAATTCAAAGGTAGTTACTTCTGTGAAGAGCTATAGATTCAAAGACAGGTTAGTTATATAGATTAATGTTTTATCCTGGAACATTGCCCTAAAGTCATCATGGTAGTCCTTGATAATCTTTTTTCTTAATATATATAGCATGTTAAAATATAAATTATTACATGTAAAATCAACTCTAAGCCCAGCCAGACCCACCTCACGAATTGCTGAATGATTACCCAGGATCAAATGTCTATTCCATGGTTACATCCTTCCCAGACTTAAACTGCTGGGGCTTCTGCAATAAAATACCAGAGACTGACAACTTAATCAATAGAAATTTATCTCATAGTTCTGGGGTCTGGAATTCCAAGATCAAGGTTTTGGCAGGCTTGGTTTCTCCTGAGGACTCTCTCCTTCACCTGCAGCTGGCTACCTTCTTGCTGTATCCTTAAATGATCTTTCCTCTGTGTCCAAATCCTTGATGTCTCTTTAGGTGTTCAAATTTCCTTCTCCTATATCAGTCAGATTGGGTTAGGACTCATCCTAATAGTCTCATCATCTTTAAAACAGCCACATTTTGACATACTGGACATTATGGCTTCAACATCTGCATTTTTAGGGAAAGCAATTCAATCCATAAACACTTCCCCATCTTTATACACAAGTTTTGGTCCCAAGAGGCAATGCCTAGTATTCAAGCACTGAAAGACTGCTTGTTTGTAGAGATGGTAAGCACCAGACACAATCCCCCAGAGCTTAGAGGTGAAAAAAAAAAAAAAAAAAGAGAGAGACCTAGTAGGAAATTTAAAGTTCTGTATTCCCTGTCTGGTATTTCCTGAGATTCCGCAGAAAGAAGAGACCTGAGTCCTAATCTTGCACTGACATAGAAAGATAAAGATGGTACACTGCAAGAATCCATAGATGGACATTACATGTATTTGGTGGATCATAAAACCTTTGCTTGAAAGGTGATATTCATGCTGGGCCTTGGTGGGCATCAGATAGATGTGAAAAAATAAGAACATCAGAGGCAAGACAAAGGTGTGGATATGGAGGAGGTTGTAGGGCGGTTACCTCTGGTTAAGCTCTTGTACGTAAGGTGTTTTATATAAATTCTCATACTGAATTTCCCCAGAACCTCTGTGGACTAAACTGGACAAGAATTTATACTCTGTTTCAACAGTAAGGGTATAAAAGCTCAGAGAGGTTGAAAAGCTCTTGTCAATAGAATTGGACTCCTGTCTGAATCCAGCTTTCGTCCCACTAATATGAACTTGTGTTTCTTTCAGTTGTTGCCATTAACAAATGACCATAAGCCTGGAGGTTTAAAACAGCAAATTTACTATCTCTCAGTTACTTACTGTTGTTGTTGTTGTTGGGTGCCATCGAGTTGGTGTCTGACTCATAGCGACCCTCATAGGGTTATCAATGGCTGACTGTTTCAGGATTGCCTTGGGAATGGATTGCCAGGCCCTTCTCCCATTTTTGCGGTGCTGGGAATTGAACTCGGGACCTCAGAGACTGCAGCGCAGTGCTCTACCAACTGAGCTAAATCCCAGCCCCCAGTTATTTATTATTTTACTTATTTTTGCTATGCCAGGAGGTTGAACCCAGGGCCTTGTGCATGCTAGGCTCTATGACTGAGCTGCATCTCCAGCCCTTTTACTTCTTAGTTTGAGACAGGATCACACTAAGTTGAGCAGACTTTCTGGGTCTCCACATCAATATTAATGGGTTGCCTCTGGCCTTGAACTCATAATCCTTCTGCCTCAGCCTCCTGAGTAGCCAGGCACCATGATGCATGCCTGTAATTCTAGCTCAGGAGGCTGAGACAGGAAGATCATGAGTTTGAGACCAGAGGGAACCTATTAAAGTTGATGTGGTGATCCAGAAAGCCTACTATGTGTATAGGACCAGATACATTGTTTGTGCAGGCCAGTGCAAAATGAAGATGCAGAGCCCCTTATTTAAGAATCGAGAATTCAGGATGGTGACAGCACAGCTTTAAGCCAAGCCCAGGGACTTTCACAGTGTGGTGGTCTATGTCACTGCTTAGGTTTCCTACCATGAGTCAGCTGGGCCTAGCTAGTCACCTTAGAGAAACTCCTGGATTGAGCAGCCCAAGGCATGGACAAGGATGTTCTAAGTGGTCCTGGAGCTTTCCTGGTGTCCAAAAGGCTGCTCTTCTGCTCTGATCCCAGGGCCTTTGGCTGGTGCCTATGACCATAAGACAAAGGGAGGGCACTTCTGCTTGCCTCTTGGCTCTACCAGGCTTTGATGGGTTCCCCCCTCTGACCCCACAGGGTCCTATGAGACCTACAGACTTCCCTGTGTCTCAGTGGCTCCTCCCTCAACCCCTGTGAAGCATCTTCAGTAGTCAGTCACTTTCCTCCTGGTCATAATGGCTCACAGGTCAAACCCACCCCTCCCAATTTCATGGCCTTCCTCTCCATCCTAAAAGAGCCTTCCCTCATGTAATACAGTTGCTAAGGATGGCTGGGTCAGATAACTCAGGTTCCCTCTGTCTAACCAGGCAGCTCTGACCCTTATGCTCAGCCGCAGCCACCACATTAGCTGGAACTGGCCTGAGCAGGAGACTTCCCTATGCAGAGCTTTCCCTTGTCTTTTTATGTGATGCTGCCCTATGCTAGGTATAATCCCAAATTTGTCTGACCATTGTCTCCTGGTGGGGTATAGGAAACACTACTCCAAAAGATGGCACCATGGAAATGGAAAAATCAGAAGCAGTAGGAAGGCTACTCTGACCTTCCCCTGGAACTTCTTCCCTGAAACAGGTCATAAAACCTAGAAAAGTCTTCTCTGATCTCTCTCCCTTCTCCCTTGAGGACACTCATATGCTACGCATCCTGCTCCATTCCCAAGGGGAAGGGCTGTGACACAGAGACCAAGAAGAATCAGAATACACAGGTCTTGCTAATAGCCCTATCTACAGTTTATCATCATTAACTCATATCCTCTTGTTCTCCAATCATGCTCTATATGACTATTCTTAAGAATACACAGGTTTCCCTGTTTCTTTGGTTCTTCATTTCTAAAAGCTCCCCTACCATGTAAAACTCATGTTAAATAAATTTGTACGCTGTTCTCTTGTTACTCTTGTGAATTTGTCTTCTGTTATAGGAATTTCAGCCATGAAATAGCAAGAGATGAAAAAAGAAAAAGAAAATTTTCTCTCTTATACCCTCCAATCCCTGCCCCCTCTTTTAAACATTCTCTGTGGACAGAAGTGGTGTGCCTGCCATGTTCCCTCACCTACTAGTTACATCTCCTACCTTATTTCCTTCTTCTTCCTATCTCCTTTCCTGGGGCCATAATGGAATTTGTAGAGCAGAGAGAGAAACTGTAAGGAAAGATCCAGAAGGTTTAGTTTTTTGGTATAGTCACTCTTCAGTGTCTGAGGGAGATTGATTCCAGGACCTCTACCCACAACTCTGCCCCATACCAAAATCCTTATATGCTCAATTCCTTTCCTTGTCTTTTTATGTGGTGCTGCCCCTGTTCCAGGTAAAATCCTAAATGTGTCTGAGCATTGTTTGTACCAATAGAGCAGTATTTTCATATAACCTATGCACATTCTCCTGTGTGTGTAAAATCATCTCTATATAATTTATAATATGTAACACTATGTAAATGAAAAGGGCTGGGATTTAGCTCAGTGGGTAGAGCGCTGCGCTGCAGTCTCTGAGGCCCCGAGTTCAATTCCCAGCACCATAAAAATGGGAGAAGGGCCTGGCAATCCACTCCCAAGGCAATCCTGAAACAGTCAGCCATTGAAAACCCTATAAGGGTCGCTATGAGTCGGATACCGACTCTACAGCACCTAACAACAACAACAACAACATGTAAATGAAAAGTTAATAGTTGTTATACTATATTGTTTAGGGAATAATGATGAGGGAAGAAAAGCCTGGGTGTGTTCAGTACAGGTATGACTATGATAGGCATGACTGCATAGTACATATCAAAAACATTTTTTCCAAATATTTTTGATATGTTCTTGGTTGAATCCATGAATTCACAATCTACAGATATGACATGCCAACTATACTAATTTTTTTTAAACTTTAGCCATCTTCCAGCTAATTTGTTCAAGGATACCTTTGCCTGAGTTTCTAGCAAATAAGCCCTTTTCAAGCTACTCATAAGAGTAAAGTCCTTCTGAGAAAGCCAGCTGAATGTAGAAAGTGGGACAATTGCCCTCTTGTGAAACAACAATCCAGCACTTCATGCTTCCTGGTTATTGTCTTTGATCTTTCTGCTTGGCCAGAAGGGGAATAAATTGTTGAGTGGCTAAGAGCTCAGAACGTAGAATTGTAAATAAAGAGCTTTTCTTTTCTTATTTGCACAGTAAGTAGCCAGGCAATTTGACCTTCACTTTGCACCCTAAGTCAAATTAAACTCCAGATAATTCAAGAGTTAAATGAAATTCAATTAAAATGTAAAAAAAAGAAATCCTAGAAAAACAGCATATGTATAGATATTTAACAAAAATCTGGAGAGGCATGGACTTAGTAAATTAAGAAATAGAAGATCGACGTCATGAACAAAATAATAGGCAGATTTGACTGCATGCAATTAATTTTTAAATTAATTTGTTTTATTCTAACTGGTTATTAGTGAAGTTGGCCATAGGCGAATAGACTTTTAAGTGAATTGGTTTGGGAGAAATGAGCCAGCCTTCCTCTGGGGAGTGGTGGTAGGAACAGAGCTGAGAAAGAAAGACATGTGAGTAACAACACTGTTGGAGGCAAGGGCAGCACTGGTGATCACACACAGAGGACAGGTAGGGTGGGTGAGTCAAGAAAGGCTTGGAGCCCAGGTACCTGGAAGGGTAGTGGAACTACTCAACCCAATCAGGCCAGAGTGGGTGAGAAGTGTCCAACAAAGTGCTTTTAGTGTGGGCTTAGAGCCCTGGAGGGTGATCGGGACAAGATGTACAGGTAATAATTGCTACTATTTTCTGTTAAATCTTCCCAGTGGTGTGCCATTACTGGGAAGAGGGGCCCAAATATTGATCATCCCCTAGGGTGATGACTTGGCAGTGGCTGGAGAGGCCAGAGCACTCAGGCCAGTTGTCTTTGACCTGACCAGCCTCTTTCATTTATCCCAGAGTGTGTGCAAGTGTTATCCTTTTTCTTATGTAAGCAGTTATGTGAAAAAATAAAATGTTGAAACTGAGTACTTATTCTGTGGCTGGCTGAAGAAATCCTATTATTAACTGGATTTATGAGAGGGGAAAACGGAGGTTTAGAGAGGTCAAACCACTTGCACAATGTCACATGGCTGGTAATTGGCAAATCCAGGATTAAAATCCTCTCTGGCCCATTGCCAGACCTTGAGCTTCTAAATTGTTGTGCCTCTTAAAGGATTTAAATATTATCTATATAGATGATATTTAAAACAATGGATGGAACGAGACTAGCATGGAAGAGATTATAGAGAGGACTACTGAAGTACAGTACCTTGGGGAATATCTACATTTAGAGAAAAAAAATGAGTCACAGATAATAGCACAGAAATAAGAGGAGAAGGAAGCCCTAAGAAAAAGGATTTCACCAGTGTCATATGCCTTGGAGCTGTTAAGAAAGAAAAATACAAAAATAAAAATAGAAAAGGCTACTGAATTTTGAGACAAAATCAATGTTTTTGAAAAGTAGTGCTTTATCAGTATCAAACAAAATTATAATAAATGTAGTTTAAGATCTTAATTTGATTTTATTTGTGTTTCTAGACTCTGACAACACCTCATTCTATTAAATAGAATGACTGTGTGTTCCAATGAGTTGAGCAAAGAAGGTTGGATTTATAACAGAAAAGGGCTGAGGAAAGCAGAAGCAGAAAACAAGCCAGATTGGTGAAAGGAACATCTCAAAAGTTATTTTTTCAAAGTTACTTTTCTTCTAAACGTTAAAGCAGAGAGGACTTACCTATTATGCCAGCTAAGAGTGGCTTGTTTGGAGATTTAGCTATTATCTCTTCCTCTCTAGATTTCCTAGTAGGTTGGATAAATGGCTTAGCATTAGCTTGGTAATGTGGAACTTTAGCATGAGTAACTCCATTTTGGTTTGGTCTAGTGTGCCCAGTGAAGGTGTATACTCCAAACCAATGACTTCATATAAATTTTATTCAACACCAGAAAAGTAAAGATGAAACTCATTGTGAGTATTTTGCTGCTTAACAACCCCAGATATCTTAAAATAACTTCATCATTTATTTTTTTTCTCACATTTCTGTGAGATTCTGAGTTCAGGAGGGTGGTTCTTCAGTTGCCACTGGTGTTGGCTGGGGTACTGGGAGGCTGCAGTCATCTGGAGACTCCACTGGGAAAGGAATGTAGAAGATGGCTCATTCACATGACAGCAGCTAGTGCTGGCTGTTGTCTGACAACTCCACTGGAGCTGTTGGACAGAGAGTATTGGTTATCTCCCACACAGTTTACACATGAGGTTTGAGCTTCTCACAATATCATGGTGAGATTCCATGCGGGTATGGTCCAAGTGCGCGAAAGTGAAACCTGAAGATCACTTAAGCACCAGTCTTGAAGTTACATAGTACTGTTTCAACCACACTCTGTTAGTAAAAGGAAACCACAAGGCCAACCTAGATTCAAGGGAAAGGAAAATAGACTCTACTTCTCAGTGGTGAGAGAGGCCACGAATTTGTGGGTATTTTTAATTCACCACAGTGTGGGTAATGAGGATGTGGATGGGCTAATATAGATTATTTACCTTTCAGAAAATATTGTAACAAAGAGAAAAGGAGAATAATGGTTGTTTGAGAGAACAGAAGGTTTTAAGAAATGCTTACAGAATGGGAAAAAATCTTCGCATTTTATACATCTGACAAAGGTCTAATTACTAGAATTTATAAGAAACTCAAGGAAAAAAAAAACCCCAAACCAAACAACCCAATACACAAATGGGCAAAGGAACTGAGTAGACAGTTCTCAAATGAAGAGGTCCATAAAGCCATGAAACACATGAAAAAGTGCTCAATATCCCTAGCCATTAGGGAAATGCAAATCAAAACAATGCTGAGATTTCACCTTACACCAGTAAGAATGGCCAAGATCAATAAAACAAACAA